>JANSVA010413006.1:0-22551 GCA_025504915.1 Erythroxylum reticulatum | reverse complement strand
CTATCATGATATGAAACTCATCATTCCCTTGAAGTAAACTCCTTTACTTATATGGAGATAAATCACAACACTACAGTGTAAACCATAATCAAGCGACCAACTTGATTATTCAACTTTGAATCCATTATTTTAGATTTTTATAATATAAATGTTTCCCATACATATCTATGTATATGTATATTACTTACAAAAGAATCTCAGTACATTATGACTAGATATATAATGCTCATCAGAACCAAACTCTTTTGTTTTATTAATGATAAATATTTTCATTACAAAACTGTAATTGAAGAAGATTAAGTTACATGTAAATATACTTGCTTTCTAGGACACTATATTTACATAACTCTAACATTTTGTTCATTCGCTACTTTCCATGAACTTAGCTATTCTCTTTCAGTTTCTATGCTTTATTTTCGTATGTCCAAATCTATTAATATTCAGTCCATTAGTTTAAAGCTTTCTTAGTGCTAATCATATTTTTACATGTTCTAGAATATTTAGAATGAATGTTTGATGGATTTTATAGTCGAAATTTATGAATTTTGTACGAAACCTTTATGTTATATCAATGGATGTTTATTCCTTCAATTTTCCAGCTTTAATCTTAGTTGTTTAAGCTTATTTATGTTCTTTTTTAGGTCTAGATTTATTAGATATTTGAATGTTTAATGGTTTATGTTATGGGTTTTTCCTTATTTGTGATGCTTTTAATTAATTTGTGCTTAGTACTTAGGATTTATGCATGTTCTTAAGTTCATGATAAATTAATTTGGATTTTTGTGCAAGTTATGTATGCTAGAATTTTTATTTTGATACAATTAGTTTAGATTTTGTAATTTGGGTTATGTTATTTGTCAGTATAAAGAGTTTTGATTTCTATTAAGTTAGTGTTGAATTTTGGTTTTTATTACTTCATTTATAATTTTTAGCCTTGGTTTTGTTTAATTAAATATAAGTTTTGTTTATTTAATGTCTATTTTGCTTAATTTGAACATGTGTGGCAAGACTACTTAAGGGTTTGGAGATTATAAAGATGAAGGGATGGAAATTGTGATAATGGAGATGAACTTATCTTAAATTGGTGCTTATAGGTCTAGGTTAGTTTGGGATTTAGGATAAATATCATGAATTAGGAGTCGATTATAGGCTTGATCACCCTTAGGTAACTTTCTAATCTAAAACCTAGGGTTGAGCTTATGATATGTAATAGTCCATAGTGATTCCTAGAAGTAGCAATAGGTTAGTTGAATTTGTCAGGATACTTAATCAAGTAATCTAGGATCCCATACCTTTTGGTTACACCTTCCGAGCTTATGAGTAGGTAGCCTAAGTTATTTGTTTCGTAGTACCTGATTCATCTTTGCAATTGAACATAGAGAGCCTATTCTAGGTTATAGTGGGGATCGGGGCATTTCTAGAACTTATTGGTTTTGCCTATTTTAAACAAAGTAAAGGTTCGAATACTTAATCAAGTCCATATGCTATAACCATGATGAGAGTACTTTTTATTTAGATTCAAGGACCAATGAACATCCCGGAATCCCAAAGATATCTCTAACCCACTTCTTTACCATTGTTATTAGTCATTTCTAAATTTGCTTTGTGTTTGTCTTTTTGTTTACATTCAGTGCATCTTAGTTATTTCGTTTTCATCATTTCAAGGTGTTTTGTTTCTTTTATTTGCAACATTTGAAATAGCATTTGCATCCCAACTCTTTGTGGTTCGACCCTAGCTTGTTATTTACTACATCGTTTGGTAGTTAGGAATTTATTATTTGGTAGTTAGTGACTGACTATCAAATTTTTGGTGCCATTTTCGAGGTGTTAGCATGTGTTAATTATTGTTTCTTTTTTTGTTTTTGTTTATCTTTTTCATTCTTTCATCGATTTTCATGTCCTACAGTCCCTCAAAACACATTCATTTGTGTAAATTTGCTAAGGAAAATAGAGGTTCATTACTTTCTCCACTTGACTCTTTCTTTTTTTCTCCTATTACAGGTTGCACCAGATTTCATCAGAGAGAGTGAGGAATCCATACACATCTTCTTGAGAGTGGTCATTCCTTATCCTTTGAAGAAGAAGTGGACGGGAGTTCAAAAGAAATATAAGAGATTATGGAACATCATCAGTGCACCTTAAAGGAGCTTGCAGCTCCTTTTTTCAATCTTAATATGCTTTGTATCAATTATCCAGATGATGAGCCAATCGATACATGCACTGCCTATTTTTACAAGTTTTTGTGACACTAACTTACTGGGATCAATCTACATCACAGATCCCACTAAGTTCCTAAAGGAGTTCCACATCGTATGCTCAGGTATGAAGCCAACGGGATTCTCAGTGGAGTTACTTAAGCTAAAGGCATTTCCCTTTACTTTAGTAGATGCAGCTAAGCAGTGGTTGTATGACTTGCCTGCTAGCTCGTTCAACATATGGGAGCAAATGCAGTAGGCATTTCTAGAGAATTACTTCCCTACCTTAAGATCCACTAACATCAGAAAAAAGATTTATAGCATTTGACAAGACATAGGGGAGTCTTTGCATAAGTATTAGGAGCTTTTCAAGAAGCTCTGTAATAGATGACCAAAGCATCAAATAAATGACTAGTTATTAATTCAATATTTCTATGAAGGTTTGCTTCATTTGTACAGGAATATGATAGACGTTGCGAGTGGTGGAGCCTTAATGGATAGGACACTATAGGATGCTAGGAACTTGATAGTAATAACGGCAGCAAACTTCCAGTATTGGGGCAATCGTAGCAATGTTTCCTCTTCGACAAAGTAGGTGAAGGAGGTCTCCATTTCTAAGTTGGAGCAGCAAGTCACAAATTTGACTTCATTAGTACAACAAACAGTGATAGGAAAGGGGCCTACGAAGGTATATAGTATTTGGGCATTAGCTAACCATCCTACAAATGCTTACTCTTCCTTACAGGATGAACAACACGTCAACATAGTTGGAGGGTTCCAAGGACATCAGTGGAGGTATGACCATTTTACCCCCATTTACAATCTAGGGTGGAAGGATCATCCCAACTTCAGGTATGGAAACTCATAGCAAGGAAACAGTTTCCATTAGATTGAACCACAGTTTCAGCCAAGGCCACCACTTCCACAACCACCACAATAACAACAAGCTAGAGGTATGTCCTTAGAGGAAATTGTTAAGAGCTTAGCAACTAACACTATTCAATTTCAGTAGGAAGCTAGGAGTGGTTTGAAGAATTTGGAAAATAAGGAAAGTCAGCTAACTAATGTCATGAGGAAGTTGTTAGGACCAATTTTTCACAAGGTTGCCTAGTCAACCTGAAAGGAAGCTAAGAGAAGACTTTTGCGACATTATCTTGAGAAGTGACAAGGAGGTACAAAGGCCAAAGAAGGGGAAGGAGAAATAAGAAGAGTAAGAAACTGAGCTAACAAAGAAGAAGGAGGATCACCATCCTCAGGTAAGTGCTTCACACCCTATTGTCAATTATTCACCTCTTATTCCATTTCCAAGAAGATTAGTAAAGAATAAGCAACAACAGAAGGCAAAGCAAATACTGGAGGTCTTTTGCAAGGTGGAAGCTAATATCCCTTTTTTAGAAGCAATTAAGCAAGTTTTACAATATGATAAATTTTTGAAGGAGCTATGCACCAACAAGCAGAAGCTGAGGGGAGATGAGAAGATCAGTGTGGGGGGAAATATGTCAACAGTCTTATAGAGGAAGCTACCTCCCAAGTGCAAGGATCCTGGTATTTTTTACCATTCGTTGTAAGATCGGTAACATGACGTATAAGAGATGTATGTTAGATTTAGGAGCTTCGATCAATGTTATACCTTTATCTATTTTTAAACCTCTTAATCTTAGTTAATTAAAGGGTACCTGTGTTATCATTCAATTGGTTGATAGATTTAACACATACCCTAAGGGGGTTATTGAGGATGTTTTAGTGCAGGTTAACGAACTTATTTTCCCTGCATATTTTTATATGTTAGATATGAAGGATGAGGGCTCTTCGAGCTCTTCGAAAATTTTGTTAGGCAGGCCATTTTTGAAGACATCTCGAATAAAAATCAATGTACACAACGGGGTGTTGACTATGGAGTTCGATGGCAAGGTCATTCGTTTCAATATCTTTGATGCTATACGCTATCGATCAGATTGTGAGTCAGTCACCAAGGTAGATATTCTTGACTCTTTGGTGGAGCATTGGTCTCCTCTTTCTACAAGTGACCCTTTAGAGGTAGCCTTGACTACCCATTGGAGCAAAAGATGTCTAGTTATTGCCAAAGCAAGTTTAAGTTAAAGGACCTAAAGGAAACAATTTAGGCACTTAAGACAAGTCCTTTTAGTAGGTATGTCCCTTACTTTTTAGAATTGCCTGTTAGTACTAAGTGGTTGTTACCTTCTATTGTGTAGGCACCAGAAATGGAGTTAATTCCTTTACCAACTCACCTCAAGTACATTTATTTGGGCACTAACAACACACTTCCAGTTATCATAGCATTTGATCTTACAAAGGTGTAAGAAGCAAAACTCGTTAATGTGTTACGAGAGTATAAGATAGTATTAAGATGGATAGTTACAGATATTAAAGGTATTAGTCCATCCTTATGCATACACAGGATTTTTCTTAAGGAAGAACCTACCCTAGTTCGTTAAGTGCAAATTAACCCATTGATGATGGAGGTGGTGAAGAAGGATGGAGGTGGTGAAGAATGAAGTGATGAAGTTGCTGGATGTGGGTGTCATATACCTCATCTCTGATAGCAAGTGGGTAAGTCCTTTATAGGTGGTTTCCAAGAAGTTGAGCATTACAGTTATGGAGAATGAGAGAGAAGAGATGGTTTTGACTCGAGTGCAGAACGGATGGCGAGTTTGCGTTGATTGCAAACTCAACTCGCTGAGTAGAAAGGACCACTTTCCCTACCCTTTATTGATCAGATGTTAGAACGTCTTACTGGTCATGCTTCCTATTGTTTTCTTGATGGTTATTCAATTTATATTTAGGTTGCTATTGCTCCAAAGGACCATGAGAAGACGACTTTCTCATACCCATACGGCACCTTTGCCAATAAAAGGATATGTTTTGGAATGTGCAATGGCCCCGCTACCTTTCAAAGGTGCATGGTAAGTATCTTTTTTAAGTATCTTAAGAAAATCATTAAAGTTTTCATAGATGACTTTACTGTGCATGGGGATTCATTTGCACAATGCCTGGATCATCTCATTTTGTTACTTAAACGATGTCTTGAAACTAACTTTGTTCTTAATTCTGAAGAGTGTCATTTTATGGTTCAATAAGGGATAGTTTTAGGACATGTAATTTTTGCTAAAGGTCAATAGGTTGATAGAGCCAAGATTGACCTTATTTCTTCTTTGCCTTACCCTGCTTCTATGCAGGAAGTTCGATCTTTTCTTGTCCATATAGGGTTTTATCGCAGGTTCATTCAGGACTTTTCCAAGGTTGCACAACCATTATATAGGTTGCTTTAGAAGGACAAAGAGTTTGTTTTTTATGAGCAATGTAAGAAAGTCTTTGATGCTCTAAAGGAGAAGTTGGTTACTGCAACCATCTTACAAACTCCAGATTAAAGTCTGCCATTTGAGCTCATGTGTGATGCCTCCAACCATGCCGTTGTAGTAGTTTTGGGTCAAAGAGTGGGGTGGATCCCTCATGCTATTTATTATGCCTCAAAGACCTTGAATGACTACAGAAAAAAAAGCTTCATGCAGTAGTTTTTTCTTTGGATAAGTTTAAGTCTTATTTATTGGGTACTAAGATTACTATTTATTCTGATTATACATCTTTAAAGTACTTACTGGCGAAGAAGAAGGCAAAGCCAAGGTTCATCTATTGGATACTCCTAATTCAGGTGTTCGATGTGGAGATAAAGGATAAGAGAGGCTCGGAGAATGGCGTAACAGATCATTTGAGCCACTTAGTGGAGCATGGTGCTGACATAGCAGCTACATGCAATATAGTTGACAGCTCCTTAGTATACTAATATAGTGAATTTCTTAGTATCTCGTCAATTTCTTATAGGTTTCACTAAGGCACAAAAGGAGAGGATGAAGAACCAAGAAAAGTTTTATGTATGGGATGATCCTTCCTTGTAGTGATTTTATGCCGATCAAGTCATCAGACGGCGCATATTTGATAATAAATTTCTTTTTTTGACATTTTGTCACTCTTATGCATGTGGAGGTCATTTTGGCCCAAAGCAGACAACTCACAAGGTTCTAAAGTGTGGGTTTTACTAGCCATCTCTATTTTAAGATGCATATGATTTCTATAAGACTTGTGACAACTGTCAGTGCACAGGGACGTTAGGCTCCCGTGGGGAAATGCCTCAAACCCCCATATTAATTTGTGAGATTTTTTTATGTTTGGGGCATAGACTTCGTGGGTCCTTTTCCTTCATTGTTTGGATTTTAATATATTCTGCTTGTAGTTGATAATGTGTCAAAATGAGAACTGAGAATTCTCCAATGGTTACATAATTTTTGAAATCTAACATTTTCTCCAAGTCTCGAGTCCCACGAGCCATCATCGGCGACAAGGGGACTCATTTTTACAACTAGACGATTGAGGCCTTCCTGAAGAAATATAAAGTGATGCATCGAGCCTCAATTGTTTATCACCCTTAGACGAGTGGTCAAGTTAAGGTGTCTAATTGAGAGATCAAGTCCATTTTAGAGAAGATGTTGAATCCCAACTAGAAAGATTGAAGTTTGCACCTCAACGACACCTTATAGGCATACATGACTGCATACAAGACTCCAATAGGGATGTCACCATTTAGGCTTGTTTTTAGGAAGCCATGTCACTTTCTAGTGGATCTACAACATAAGGCTTATTGGGCAATCAAGAAGTGTAATATGGAGTCAAAAGCTGTTGGTGCCCACAGACAATTGCAGTTGTAAAAGCTCGAAGAGTTGCGGCATGAAGCATTCGAGAATGTCCAGATTTGTAAGGAGAAGACTAAGGCATTCCATGATCGCAACATCTCTAGGAAGACATTTGTGGTGGGAGAGAAATTACTTTAATATCATTCACACCTCAAACTATTTCTAGGCAAGTTACGCTCCCGATGGATAGGTCCTTTTGAGGTTACCCAGGTATATCCCCATGGAGCAGTAGAGATGAGAAGTGCCAAGACGGGGAAAGAGTTTGAAGTTAATGGGCATCATCTCAAGCCCTACTTTAAGGGATTTCATATGCACAACGTGGAGGTGATGGAGCTTGAAGCTCTAACATACATTAGTTGGTATCAATTGACAGGGGTGGAGCTTGTGACCTTAAACAAATGCTTATTGGGAGACACCCCAACCTTATCCTTTCATTTTAGTTCTTTGTTGTTTCAGTTTTTTAATTGCTTTCATTTGAGAATCTTATTTGTTTTTTGTTTGTTTTGTTTTTAAGAATGCAAGATTGGAGCTATGAATTCTACTTTCAAGTCGCTGAGCCCTCTTTGATCTAGGGGAGTCCTTTTGTTCTCATCCCTATACTTGTGTTTATATTGATTTTAAGACATTGGGGATAATGCCCCATTTAAGTGTGGGGGTATTTTTGGGGCCAATTTAAAATTTTTGTATTTTTGCACTTAAACTGTGATGAATGTTGAACCGTGTCATTCTGTCATAGTTGTTGGACAGAGAATTGAATTGTGTGTTTGAATTTGGATTAGGCAGCTTGAGTGGAAGGTGAATCATATGGATTGATTGAAGATGTTAGTTGCATAAACTCAGTCAATAATTTGATCCTTTAAGTGATTAGGTAATGTATGAAATTTTGATCTATTTTTATACAAGCACAAGCAAGGTTTTGAGCCTATATGACTACATTTTATAGTCATTTTATTTAATTGTTGTGTGTGATTCTCCTTTAGGAAGATTACCTTCAGAACTTGCATTGAACCGGTTTGAAACTACAAGATGCATGCTTTATAGAAATGATTAAGGTCTTCTTCATTTTGAATCCTTAGCTTAAATGAACCACTAACTCATTGTCTGCTTGCCAACTCGTTTGAGCCTTTAACCTTGTTTGTTTCTAAATTAATCACCTTATATTGAAACCTAAAAACCCATTAACGTTACCCTATCACAAGTTTAATGAAGTAATGAGTGAGCATTTGATGTACATGATTTAGGGACTTTTGTTTTGTATTCAATCTGAGATATTTTGAGAGGCACTTTTACTCATGTTTTATTGATTTTTCTTCTACTGTTTCCTTATTGTTTTAATGTTATTCAAGTAAAAAAAAGAAAAAAGAAAAGCATCTTTGTTTTTGGCGTTATTGATTAAAAGTGTCTTTGTTTCTACTTTTGAAGGAAATGTAGTAGCATTAGTTAGTGATGAATAGTTGTAGTTCATGGTATTTATATGCATACCTCAGAATTTGTGTTTGGTTGTCCCTTCTTACCTAGTACTTTGTTAATACTTGAGAGTTATCCTTTGACCTTTTTGCCTCGTCTGAACCTAAATCCCATTACAACCCTAAGTCAAAGCCTTTTTTGATCCATGATAGCATAAAATCTATGCGGTAGAGAATTGGTGAATTTGCAAGCCTATGATAGTGTAGTTTTTTAGAGGGAGTATTGAGTGAAACATAAACCTTAAACGTTTGAGTGAAATGAGTGAGGAAAATCCATCTTAGTTTTGTTTTACCTTTTATCAATAGTGTCTACCTTTGACTTTATTTATGTGCATTGATGAAAAGATTATGATGCACGTAGTTGCTCGATATTTGAGTTTGACAAAGTTTGAAGGATTGCATGTACTTGATTTTCTTTAAAAACAAACTGACAGAATATCTTAGTTATTTTTAAATTGCTTAAGGACAAGCAATAGTTCAAGTGTGGGGGTATTTGATAGGATTGAATTATTTTATATTTTCTTATGCATTTCAATGTCTTTTCAATCCTATTTTTGTGTTTAAATACTCAATTTGTGTTCATTTTATGTTTACATACAGATTAAAGGATTGAACACAAATATATGCCAAAAGAAAGAAGTTTGACAAAGTTTGGAGCAAAATTAGAAAGGATAGACTCAAACGGAGCAAAAAGTCCAAGTTACGTCAATTTTGGAGAAGCAAAAAAACCTTAGCAAATTCGTTTATCAAGTGAAAACAGGAGGAGGCTTAAACCATAACATAAGTTAGCACGCAAAGCTAGGAATTTCACGCAAACCCATGTAAGAATTTGCAAATACAACTAAGTATTCTCGGGTGAGAGCCATCCATGGAGGAGAAACCATCAAGGTTAAAGTCCAAAGTCTCCAGGAGGGAAATAAGACGTTAAAAGCTTAGAAACCTTGGGAGCTAGACGTTATTGAGCCAAGAAGACAACGTGATTAAATGGAGAGAGCATTACGTTAATGAGCCAAAATACAACACTTGGATTACAAAAGTAAGGAGCATCAAATGACCAACAAAAAGACGTTTTGTGGAGAGCTTTTAATTGGAAAAGGATGAAAACCTAGGGGCTAGAGGAGAGGCTCTTCATTATAGAGACAGCTACAACATTTTTTAAACTCCATTTGCCTTAGCTTTTTCATTGGTCTTTAGCTATAATCTTTTGTTCATTCATTACTTTCCATAAGCTTAGCTATTCTCTTTCAATTTCAATGCTTTATTTTCATATGTACGAATCTATTAATATTCATTCCATTCATTTAAAGATTTATTAGTGCTACTCATATTTTTACATGTTCTAGAATATTTAAAATGAATGTTTGATGGATTTTAATTTTTATAGTTAAAATTTGTGAATTTTGTAAGAAACCTTTATGTTATATCAATGTATGTTTATTCCTTCAATTTTCCAGCTTTAATCTTGGTTATTTAAGCTTATTTATGTGATTTTTTAGGTTTAAATTTATAGGATATTTGAATGTTTAATGGTTTATGTTATGGGTTTTTGCTTATTTGTGACGCTTTTGATTAATTTGTGCTTAATAGTTAAGATTTATACATGTTCTTAGGTTCATGATCAATTAATTTAGGTTTTTGTGCAAGTTATGTGTGATGGAAATTTTATTTTGATGAAATTAGTTTAGATTTTGTAATTTGGGTTATGATTAGTTATTTGTTAGCATAAAGAGTTTTGATTTCTATTAAGTTAGTGTTGAATTTTGGTTTTTATTACTTCGTTTATAATTTCCAACCTTAGTTTTGTTTAATTAAATATGAGTTTTGATAATTTAATGTCTATTTTGCTTAATATGAACATGTGTGGCTAGACTACTTAGGGGTTTGGAAATATTAGAAGTATGAAGGGATGGAAATTGTGAGAATAGAGTTAAACTTGTCTTGAATTGGTGCTTATGGGTCTAGATTGGTTTGGGATTTAGGATAACTGTCATGAACTAGGAGTTGCTTATAGGCTTGATCACCCTTAGGTAACTTTCTAATCTGAAAGCTAGGGTTAAGCATGTGATATGTAATAGTCCATAGTGATTCCCGGAAGTAGCAATAAGTTAGTTAAATTTGTCAGGATAATCAACTAATCTAGGATCCCATACCTTTAGGTTACACCTTCCGAGCTTATGAGTAGGTGGCCTAAGTTAGTTGTTTCTTACTACCTAATACGTCTTCACTATTGAATTTAGAGAGCCTATTCTAGGTTATAGTGGAGATCGGGGCATTTCTAAAGCTTATTAGTTTTGCTTATTTTAAAGAAGTCAAGGGTTCGAGAGCGTAATCGAGTCCATAGGCTAAGATTATAATAAGAGTACCTTTTATTTAGATTCATGGATCAATGAACATCCTGAAATCCTGAAGATATCTCTAACCCACTTCTTTACCATTGTTATTAGTCTTTTCTAATTTTGCTTTGCGTTTGTCTTTTGTTTACATTCATTGCGTCTTAGCTTCATCATTTCAGGGTGTTTTGTTTTCTTTTGTTTGCAACATTTGAAAGAATTTGCATCCCAGCTCTCTGTGATTTGACTCTAGCTTGCCATTTATTGCATAGTTTGGTAGTTAGGAATTTATTATTTAGTAGTTAGTGACAGGCTATCAATCATAAATGGTATTATTACATAGCCTTATCCTATTTAGTGCTACAAATCTGGGATGAAAGAAACAAAAGCATATTTCACAAGTAGTAAAGAAGCTATAATTCATATACTTACCTTTTGTGACAAACTTGCACTAAGATCAACTTGTATTGACATTTGGAGATGTAGCTAATTTTTGTATTTCCAAATCTCGCAATGCCTTATAGCTTGGAAAAATCATTGGTCTCTACACTCTCTTCTTGAGAGTCTATTGTAAAACATTTTAATTCTCAACCTTTTATGGCTTAATTAATTATCATTTTTCAAAAAAAGGAATAAAGAGAAATAATAAAACCTTTAATTACTTTACAAGCTAATCTTACATGCTCGATACAAAAAAAATAAAAAAGGAAGGTAGGCCTCAATATATATATATGCAAACTCAAGTAATTACTTACTAGACTCAATTTAATTTAAGCACAATTCTTATAATTATTAAAAAAATTCTAAGTTTGAAATCTACCAAAAACATGTTTTTATATAAGATTGTCTATCGTAGACATGGTCTAAGATATTGTCGTATCTTAACTTGTAGATCTTTATGATTTTTTGTGTTTATAGACACAATCTAAAATATGTCTATGTTCGATGCCATGAATTTTTTTTTCTTTTTTGCGTACATAGACACGAGCTGTGATATGTCCATATCCCTAATAGTGTCTTCCTTAGAAAATCCTCTACTATACTAATACGCCTATGTTTTTAGTCTGTCTTTTTAACTCTATATTTCATAGAGCAACATTTCCTAGGATAAGTTCTTATGCCAAACTAGATTCACAACTTAAAAAAATTACATGCTCGTGTAATTTTAGGCAATAAAAGAAGTGTGTATTATGAAATAGCCTACATCAATAGTAATGAATATAGTAAAAATTGAAATAGTTTTACCAAGTTACTCAGTGGCTACCTTTTTTATACATGTTATTTACTGAAGACTTGACTATGACCTGAATAGGATCCACATCCGTTATGATTAGTATGGTTACAAGTTATTGAATTAAGTTCCTAATGTTTTAAGTATAAGATGAGTTGGATTTTGATTTTGAAACCAATTACTAATGTCTTCTAACTTATGAAGGATGTTTATGAAGGCATTAAGAACACTACTCTAAGAACTCAGTGAGTCTAATTTTGGATAACTTTTATGGCAGGACCTAAAAATTTTAAACCCTACAAGCAATAGGGGAAAGAATGACAATGTTGGTTTATTCCTTATAGTCAATCAATTGGTTGTAGTTTTGTGACATAATAATTTAAAGTTTTTTTAATCTTATACATATTTAGATGCATATAATAAAATGAATGAGATAATTATCTATTACAAATGAAATTATAATAAGATTATAATGATGAAATTAATATTTCATCTATATATTATCCATAAATTGTTTCTACTCATTGTTTTTAGTAAGATTACACATTAATAAATTGTAAAATGACCAACATATTATGATTATTCCTTTTAAAAGAAATATTCAATCTCATTAACTAAAATATATAGATACTTAACAAACTTGTAGGTACTTATTAAAGAATAAGTTTACTAAGGTGACCTCATATGAGAATTTCATTTGAAACAATAAATGTATATCTATAAAAACTCTTATTATGATGATTATATTAGTCATTGTTTGACTTGAGATGATCTTGGATGAATTTGGAAAACTAAAGAAACTCATAATCGTTTTAGGATTGTTAATATATTATTTATGGTTAGGAAACTCTATGCAATAAGTTTACCACCACCATATTCACACTCCAATCACTACAATGTTATTATTTGTTCATGAAATCAATTTACCAATTTAACAAGTTGAATGTTGGGTTTATGCTTTGCAATAAATTGTTGTGAACAAAAGCTTGCTATTAGGCTTATTATTATGGCTATGAATCCCAACGTTCAAGATTTTGCTACTCACTAGGTTTATTGAATATATGGGATGTTGTGATTTGGGGTTGTTTAGATTTTATTGTTATTGAATTTGAGTTTAAGAAATCCACAATTATAAGCCATTACCACCTATTGCACTTTAGCTAGCAATATTTTTTTGTTATACATCATTGAAGACAATAAAAGCTTGGTACCCCTCTCGTTAGTAATAGTAGCAGAAGCTGTAGATGTTGCAGTTGCATTGGTTGCTAACAAACATTAAAGGGTAGGAGATTGGAAAAGATAGTAGTTGGGATTGTGAACTCAATAAGGCTATGGTTGTGTTTTCTTTAGTTAAAGAGTGGCAACAAGAAGTGTTGGAAAATCAAGCCAAGATCTAATCCCATGTGTAACCGAATAATTACAAAACCTTTGCATATGTAATTTCTCAAAAGCCAAGATCATTAAAATTCTATAAAATGGTTACCACATAAATCATAATAAAGCAATAATTATAATTCATACTTTATTCTGAAGCTTGATCATTTTCTTGTCATATCCCTCAAACTATTTCAAAAATAGGTTTATCTTAACCAACATAGTTGAAAAGTGCTCGGTCTCTAACGATATCAACATAACAAGTTGAGAGAAATCTATAACTACCGCAAGAGTGTTAGGTAAGGAGTACTAGCTCCATTAGAGCTTAAGCCTATTTATTATAGATTTTAGATATTTTAGTAATTTAATTAAAATTAAATTCTAATTAAATAATAGTTATGCCCAAATAAGACCTAATATCTCATTTTGATCCTTATTTATCAAATATCTCATATTTAATTATAAAGTTTGTCAAAATTTACAATTAAGTCTAACTTTATTAAAATATCTTTACTCTCTTCAACTCATGCAGCCTATTAGGCTCCCAAATATATTGGAAATGGATACAAATTATAATCATAAATCATATTTAGGATTAGATAAATTAAAATCCTTTAATTTATCTTTAATTCTCTAATTAAAAAATTTACATCTATAGATCAAGGTTGGCATCTAACAACACATCATAACCACATAAATATTTAAGAATGTCTAAGTAGCTCTAACTAATCTTTTCATTCATGATTTTTTATATAATTCAATTATTTCATCATACAATATTTCGATTAGACATAAAGCATGGAATTAATATCTATTATCTTTCAAGTACAACCATATTAGTTCTCCACTACTAGCTATTGATTCGATTAATGACATTTGTAAACTATTTAAAAAATGTCATTCCACCTGGTCCAAGAATTTTCCGAATTAATACTACTATTTGAATAATAAAACATTTTCCCTTATTACTTTAGAGTGATGAATCCTATTTCGATCACTCAACTACCTCTATATAATCATGCTTCATCTAATGATTATAGACTGAACGACCCATTATTAGAAGATAACTATACTCAAACTAATGTTCTTATAGACATGATAAATTCATAATTATCTCCAAAAAAAATATTTGAGTTCATCATGAAATAGTAGAGTAAATTGAATGAAACAATTTCATCAAGGTACTATACCTTTCATCTTTATTCTATGCAACCTCTTACATTTTGCTATTATAGCGTTAACATAAATCTTACATATTGTCATTAAAGTTTATGAGACTTTAGTCAACTCAAAATATCAATACATTTTTTTTCATCTATATGATTTTGACATATCTCTAAAACTTTAGCACCAAATCCTCACAAAGATTGGTAGCAAAATTGCATAATGAAAATAAAACTTTTCTATCTAACGTAATTTATGTCTAAGAAATTTAGTTAATTAACTCATAGTATCAACTATACTAAATGAGATAGATTCCACTTAGAATAAAATATAAAAGTAAGAAAAGCATATAATTGATTATATTCCATGAATAATAAATGGGATTAGGACTTTAATCATGCATTTGTTTACTCCTAATATTTTATTCGAAATAATAGCCCTCACTACTATTTGAAAAGATTACTCTAGTCTTTCCAATAGGCTAGGATCCCATTTAAATTTAGTTAATCTTGAGTTTGCTTAACAAACCAATTAAACTTAAATTGGGTAGATAATAACTTTATCAATCACATCTCATATGACTCCTAGTTCTATTAGGTGATAGCTCTTACCAAAATATATCTTACATTTTATTTCTAACCCTACCTTTAAATTCATATAGTCATGAGTTTGTTCATCCAAATCACAAAAATTTACTTAAATAGGAGCCATTGTTATGAGACTAAATATATTCATATTAAAATGACCTTAAGTTTTATCAACAAGCCTAATATTAAACAAAACTTTGGTTTATTATTATAAAAATGGGAGGCAATAATCATGAATTCAATGTTCATCTTTGTTAATTTTGGGTAATTATTAGATTAGGTGTGTTAGTTTCAATTTTAGGATTAATTTTGTAATTGCAAAGTTAGGTTAATTTTATTTATTAATTGCTATGCTTTCAATTTTGATTTAATTTTGTGATTAATCAGATTATTAATTAGTTTTATAATTTTATTTTATTTTAGCTATTTTTATTATTTTTATCTATTTAATTATTTATGGTAGATCATTTGTTTTTATTTTTATTATATGTTTAATTTCCTTTTCTAGTTTGTTTTCACATTTTAATAATTTAATAAGCATAAGAAATAAGGGTGGAGAAATAGATACTTGTTAGCTGTTATTTTCTCATATTTATTTAAAGTTCCAGGCACAGTTACAGGACTATGAAGAGCAAAAAAGGAACCAAGGAAGAGACAATGAGGAGAAGGGTCCTCTAGAGACCTAAGGGGAGCTCTCCCACTCTAGCCACCAGAGCGATTTCCGATGTTACTCTTTAATGTTGTGACATATAAGGAGCAATATCAACAGCTCAAGAAGAAAAATTTTGACACTGACCGAAGAATTGATGGGGGGGGGCACTAGGGTAGGTCATTTTAGTCTAGTAGGTTTGGGACCTTATTGGCATTGGAGCATAGTCCTGATTTTTTGAGATCGCGAAGCCCTCATACTAGGAGCCGATGCTTAAAATGCTCTTCATATTCTTTATGGAAAGGCCAATATGACTAGGACCTGTTGAACACTATTTAATTTCAGTTACTAGGAGAGATGATCTATATGAGCTATTCAGAGTTCTCTATCACGATGTGTTTGTACAATTAAGAGCTCATAGGAACACCAAAATATGTGGCCCTACAAATGGACTCTCGTATGGGATGTCTTCTTGCCAATTCTAGAGCACTATCATCTTGGATGACGACTATAACCCTAATAGATCCAAGTCATCTTTTCTATGAAACCTGGAGCTCAGATATATCCATGAAATTTTAAGTCATATGTTGAGCAAACGAGGTGACAGCCATGGAGTTATTGGGAATTTGGATGTGTTTTACTTGTGGAGCATGAGTGAGTGGATGTCAATACATCTGGGGCATGCATTAGCCCAATTCATCTGGTGTTAGAGTAAGGAGAAGAATGTTGGGATGATATGCATTGAACCTTATGTAATAAGAATGGCATGGAGAATGGGAGTCTTTAATAGACTACCAATGATGCAAATGGTTAGTACTATGGTGACGTTAAATCTAGATGTCATGAAACACATATGGTGCGTAAAAGGCAAGGACCTATGGGTGACATTTACTGCCTGATTGGGGTTCCCAATGAGCCGAATGCATTAAGAGAAGACAGGAAGCCATACATAGCTGAGCATCTACCATAACCATCATCCCAAATGGGAGGAGTCACACATGAGGATGCTAGTGAGAAAATGCCTAAGATGTCGACATCGCACCTAAACTAAGTAAAGATAGTTCAGCTGGAGAAACACATGGGGCAACTCTTAGGTATTCAAAGTACTATGTAAGTCTAATATGGAGATTATGAAGCGAATAGGGTAGTTTGAAGTCCATAATAGATGGATGGTGGACCTATTGATATAGATGGTGAGCCATCTTGGAATCAATTTTCAACCTCCACCATCTGGAGCGGCTACATTGTCTTCAACCTATCCCTAGTTTGAGGTTGTTCGACCCAAGAACCCTCCGGCGATGGACATTCCTAAGTCATGGCAGGATTAAGGGATGCTTAGTTTTGGTTTTCTCTTTTCTTTTTCTCGTTATTTGTGTATTTTTCTTATTTTCTTTTGTCTAAACATTAGTGCAATGTTATTTTCATTTTCATATTTCTTAGTTATTTTTGTTATTATTTTTGTTTTATATTTTTATTCCTTTTTGTTTATATTTTGTAAGGATGATTATATCTAATATCGGATGGCCCTTTGTTAAAATCAAAACTCTATAATTCTTATTATTAAGGGAAGTATCATTTCGAACCCTTTCTTACTTTTTGTGTTTTATTGATATTTTATTTTTTTATGCTTATATCATGTACATTGGGGACAATATATAATTTAAAGTGTAGAGAAGGGATTTAATTAGATTGTTATTGACTATTGAATTTAATTAGTATGCAAAAAGATGAAAGTTAGAATAAAATTATTTTTACAAGTCATATTTTTAATAATCATTGAGATAATTGAATGAAAATTATGTATTATTTACTCACATAAGACCTTTTTGTGGGCTTTTGTTCCTAACAACAAATACATTGTTAGTTCATGCTCTTTTATCCTTTCATGTGTGTCATCATTCATAGTTGTATAATTCTAAAACTTGCTTTTATTATTCATATTGAGACTACATTTGTTAAATTAGCATAATTGAAAAGATAAAGGCATTTAAATTAAATCTTTGTTTAGACTATTTTCTTAATAATTATCCCACTATATTTTATCCTTTAGGAGTAACCAATTTTGAGACCTAGCCTTTTCATTGTTTATAACCACATTATTAACCTTTACTTTATCTTTCTTGAAGCCTTTTTATTATTTTGAGCTTTGAAGGTTATTTGCATCTTCTTTTACTTGCAACTTGAAATTTGAAACGGTTCGATATTTATTTAACTGTTAGTAAATTATGAATGCTAAAAAAAATTATATTGCGAGCGTAATAAGTGAAAAAAAGTTAATAAAATAAAATAATGTTAAAGTTATGGTAGCAACGGACTTTAAGTGTGAGGGACCTATATTTTGAAGAAAAAAGTTTCTTGTAATTTTAATTTTGTAAATTTCCTTCAATTTTATCACACTATATATTATCCTTATCATACCTTACCTAAACCCCATTGAAACCTTGTAACAAAACCTTTCAAGTTTTGTTTCCAGTTTACTTATAAGTGGTGGAGATATGATTTTACTGCAAGATTATGGTTAAGAGTTCTTTTATGCATTAATTTGAGAGTTCTTAGACTTTTCACCATGAACACTTTGAGTGTGTTGAGTAAATCCTTGGTGAGAATGTGAAAATTTATGTTTTTGATTTCAAAAAAATTATCGATGTGATTATGATTGATATTAACTAATGAAGGTTAGTTCTAGGATAATATAATTGTATGTTAATTTGATTGATATGATATGAAGACTTAGAGTGTGAATGGATAGGTTGAGGTTAATAAGGGATGGATGTTTATAAAATTGATGATTTAGATATTTGCTTGAGGACAAGTAAAAGCTTAAGTGTGGGGATGTTTGATAAATGATTATTTGAATATATTTATATACCCATATTTAATGTGTTTTGCTTGTTATTTAAAAGTTCTATAGTATTTTTGATAATTAATTTTCTTCAAGTGTGTTTATAGGTAATAATTGCCTTCATGAATTAAAAGTAAAAGAATTTAAATGAAATTGTAGTATAAAACAAAGATTTGAAGCAACTTGGAGATACACAGTCGTGTATAGCCATCATGTAAGTCTTTATGAACATGTGGAAAATAAAAAATATTGTTTATGGCCTTATATATTGCCCATGTTGTCTCTGTGACTATGTAAAATTTTGAATTAAGGTATTTTTAGAGATAAACAGTCACCTACACTATCATGTACATCCCATAAAGCCTAGTTTTTATAATAAAAGGACATTATTGAAGGCAGATTAAAGGAGGTGAGTTTTTAAGCATTTTTTAGTCATAAGAAACATAAAAAAGAGGCATTTTTTAATAAAGGATGAGGAAAACACAAAGATTATTTCGCAAGATATGATAGAGACAATCATTCAATCCAAATTGCAAGATGATTCATTAGAGACAAATAGGAGATATAGAATATGATTCATTTTATTTCTATTTGTTCTTTTGAATATTTTTCATTGGTTTTGTAGGAACTAAATTTTTTAGCACCAAGGTGTGATGAATCCTAAGTTGTGATGACAATATGATTTATTCTTTTATTCAATACAATTTTATTGATTGATTTATTGTGATTCAATTATGTGTTATATTCTTGAAATAATATATCCGGAATATTAGTCCATTATTTAATTTCATATGATTGAGAATGAGAAATCCTTTGTTTGAATAGATCTACCATAATTGGAAAGAGATGCATACAAACCTAGAGATAGGTCAATATAAATCCTCTATATTAGCATTAAACCTAATAGTAAAATTCACTAATTAATAATGCAATCTTTGGGATTTTAATTAGAAAGAGATTTTAGGTTGGTAGTTAATAGTTTAATTGCATGATGAAGGGTTAGTTTTTAAGAATTCTTAGGGGATTTATCACCTCGTTACTACTTATTTGATATTGACTTTTCGTAAGTATTTTCTTTATCTGAGTTAATTATTGTATCAATTCTAGTTTAATTTTTAATTAAATTCACATCATATTTCAACATTTAGATAATAGAAAAAAAGTTAACAGTAATACTGACAATCCCCCTAAGATTGACCTATACTTATCAGTGCTAGCTACAGCTACACTATGCACTTGCGGTTAAAACTGATAAATCTTTATAAGCATATAAATCATAAATCATGAGGTTAAGCCTTCATTATTGTCCCATCATTATCCATTAAAGGCTAACTTAAGGGTAATTAATAGAAGACTTAGAACCCTAGAAAGTTGTATGTTCAAGGTTAAAGCCCTTATCTAGAAGCAAGATTTGGAGATAGTTGTAGGGTTAAGCTTCTAGCTAAAATCATTTCCCTCATCTTGTTAATGTTGGATTGGATTGTTATTCTAATATTTTTCTGCTTGTTTCCAAATAGTTTGGAGTTCCTTTCCCACTAGATTGAGCAGATGATGTTGCTAAAAGCTACCTTAAAAAGGATGTAGTCATCCTTCTTTAGGTACTTTGAATCAGCTACCTAGATAAGAATGCTATTATGTGAGTTTGTAGAGCAATGCTTATTACATAATACCTAAATACTTGTCTAAAGTTTTTGTTAAAAGGACATTTAAAAAAAGATGATCATGACTTTCAATTAGCACAATTATATGACTAATGTAGGATAACTAGTCCTTTAATTATATCTAAAGTGTTGAAGCTATACCTTGTAGCTAGCCAAAGGATAAAAGATATTTAAGGGAAGAGACACTTCTCCCAAACAAGTTTATACCACTTGACTCTAGGAGTATGATCTCTAATCAGTTTCCTACAAGAGTCATCAGAAAAGAACTTGGTGTAGCTATAATTGCAAATTATATTATCTTATTAATCAGATTTAGGGAAATAACTAGGAAAGTGGGATTGGAAAAAAAATGTTGCTTCTATTGTTGTAGAACCAACTTCCATCCTTAATAAATACATTTACCTAGATGTTCCAAGAAAAAGATATTAGACATTTTTGGTGATTTAGGATCCTATGCAAAGGTCTTATGTTACCCCACTTGTCAAACCAAAGACATGTTTTATTTCCATTCCCAACACAGCTCTTGATAAGAACAACCAATCTTTTTATTTAAGGATTTGAACCAGTATCTAAGAAGATTATTTTTTAGGTTTGAATCTCTAGAAGTTTTTGTTCTTTATGTAGTGGTTATCAATCCATTTAACCTAAAGTATGTCTCTTTATCATGAAGTGGTCTCTATAGTTATTTTTTAGTTAAAATCACCTTTTGTATCACCCTAATTATATGTACTCTCTAGCCTCTTTCCTTTTTAGGTAGGCAAATTGTTATGCATCCTTATCATAAGGCCTTTCGGAATCTTGCCCTATCCATAAGAAGTTCTTAAAGAGCTTCTTAATGTCCTTACATATCATTTTAGGTAGGGGAATGTATCCTAATAAATGTAGAAATTGTTGAGCCCAGTGGATACAAGTTGGAGTCCACCTACACAAGATAATGGTTTGTTGCACCATAGGTAAATTTTACTTCTTACTATGTCATAGAGCTCCTATAAATCGTTATAGAATATTTTGGTAGAATTAATTGGCACCCCCAAGGTATGTGAAAGAAGGCAATTTTAAAGGCAAATTAGAGTTATCAATAAGACCTTAAGAAAAGCAAATTGCATTAGTGGAAAATATTATGTGGCTTTTGTTTATACTAGCTTCTAAATGTAATAGTACATTGAATTTGATCAAGAGTCTAGCAAGACATAAGATTGATGTAGAGTTAGCTTTGCAAAAAAACTTGATGTCATCTACAAAGGAGACATTGCATATCCTGAGTTGTTTGTACTTCTTGTGGAATTTGAAATTAGGTTGATGGTTAATATTATGAGAGATCAATTGGTTGAGCACCTCAACACATATTATAAACAAATAAGGGGATATAGGTACATCTTGCCTGATCACCCCTAGCCCTTTTAAACAACTTCGAGGCCTTGCTATTGATAAGGATATTGAAGGATGCAGCTGTGATGCACTATCTTATCTAAGCCGTAAAAAGAGTTGGAAAATTAAATCCCTCTAGGGAGTCCATAATGAAGTTCCAAGATACTAAGTCAAATTCCTTATGCAAATCAATTTTCATCATGTAACTAGAACCTAAGCCTTTAATATAGTAGTTCTTAGATAATTCTTGTACTAGAAGGACGTTGTCACCTAAGGATCTCCCATGAATAAATTAGTCTGAGTATAATTAGTAAAGTGAGGGAACACTATCATTATCCTATTAGTAACAAGTTTGGCAATCAACTTATAGAAGGTATAATAGCAAGCAATATCTCTAAAATCACCAAAAGAGACTAAACATAGATAAGTCCTATTTTGGGCTTTAAGCATCTTTACACTCGAAAAGAATCAAGAAATGCCTTTTTAAGAATGTGCCAAAAATTTTTGAAAAATGGGATTCTTAATGAACTATATTTTTATTTCCATTTTTAGTATGTTTTTAGTTATTCGGGAGTTTTATGTTATTTTTAGTGCGTGTGTATGAGGAAGCATCAAGAATGTGGATATCGTTTGTACCGGCTGATATGTATCGTACCAAACCAAAACTAGTACGAAATAAAGGGTCGGTTGTACCAGGTTTAAATATTGGTCGATATCGATCCGTTTCGAATAGTACCGATCGATACCAAAAATTTTAAAAAATATGGAAACTTATTTTATAAAATTTTCAAAAAAATTTAAAATTTTCCTCCCTCCTCCTCTTCCCCCTCTTTTTTCAAAAATTTTTAAATTATTTATTTTATTTACTTCAACTTTTCTAATTATTGTGAATTCTTAATATTTGTTTTTAAAATAATAATAAATATTTTTATTACTAACAATAATTATAAATTAAATAAAACTTAAAAATAAATTACT
>JANSVA010412963.1:0-22558 GCA_025504915.1 Erythroxylum reticulatum | reverse complement strand
GTCTTCTGTTTCGCAATGGCCAACCAGTTTAATGATATTTGGATGCTTAATTACACTCAGGTACCTTGTTTCAGCCTAAAATAGACATTCAAGATTAGTATAACTAGTAATACAGAATACAGGTTCTGGAACTAAATTCTATTTCTGAAGGAAAATACAAATACATTACGAATATGGCAGAAATGATCGATGTAAAACAAAGGAAAGGTAGAGTGGCCAAAAATTCGTTGATTATAATCGATTGTTGGGTTACCCTCGTATTGCTATTGTCATTAATTGTTTCAAGGAAAGAAGGGATGAGAGAGTTCTAACCATCTTATGAAAAAAGACGCTTTCATGGGATTGCCTTAACTGTTTTAACAGAGCTTTTGTCCAATAACCTCATTTTAAAAGGATTTACCGTACAACCTTATTTAGTCCAACAATCCCTAAACAATCTGGCTAAAATGCAAAAACTATAACACAGTGCAAGTTAAGACTACGCAAGAATTGAAAATCTTCTTTTGCTTACTTTCCACTGAGTCCTCAATTTTATGTTGGCATTGCGAGAGACCTTAACTGCTACTTACAGGCCACTGACGTTCTTCTCCTACCTTCCATGGATGGTGCCACCATAAACACTTCCAAATCCTTCGTATCCAAGAAAGGTCTTCGTATCAAACTCTTTGTGTAATCTATATCATGGTATTAGAGCGGGAATGAAATCGTGGTCAATCGTTGTGTTTTCTAGATTGATATGAGAGATTGATTTTTTTTAGGAATCAACTGTTGATTGTCTTTGACAAATTCTATCTGTGAGTCTGTGCTTGAGGAAGCAATGGAGTTGAAGGATCGAGAGTTATGGTTTCTGAATCTTCATTTTCTACTTACAAGAGTGCATCTGGTGTAAGTAGTTAGTAATGATGGAAGGTTTTTCGTATGATTCTCCAGCTGGATCAACTCTAGATCTCAGATTGAGAGCTTCACCTAAAGAAAATCAAACATACCTTCAAGGATCAGACTATCCAGGTATGAGTTTAGTTACTGCAATTTTGAATGAAAACAATTTTTTGAGCTAGAGTAGATCGATTAAAATAGCTCTAGGAGCTAAAATGAAATTAGGGTTTATTGATGGAACATGTCAAAAACCTAGCTTAGGATTTTTTAAATATGATAAATGGATTATCAAAAGACATAATTGAAGCTTTCATTTATATGAATTCTGCTCGAGAATTATGGTCAAAATTGGAAGACAGGTTTAGTGAAAGTAACGGTCCTTTGTTATATCATATACAACGGTAGATTAATGCTGCAACATAAAGAAATCAGTCTGTTACTTTACTAGTCTTAAGAAATTATGGGATGAACTCTGGTGTCTCATGCCTGTCTCATAATGTACTTGTGGGGTGGCAGCACAGTGTACTTGTGGAGCACCTAGGGCTCTAGCTGATTTAACATCATTAAATCAGTTAATGCAATTTCTAATGGGTCTGAATGAGAGTTATGATCATGTTAGGAATCAAATTTTGGTTATAGAACCTCTGCTTACTATTAATAAGGCTCACTCTATGGTCTTAAGGGAAGAAAAAGAAAGGGAAGTGCAGGTGGTTTTTAGTGAAGGAATAGAACATAATGCTATGTTGGTAAGTAAAGGGAATACTAAAAAGGTTCGAGATGGAGGAGGAAAATAGTTTAAAAATAAATGGGATAGTACTGACAAGAGTGAGTTGTACTATTCTTATTGTAAAAAGAATAAGCATGTGAAAGAGAACTGTTTTAAGCTTACTGGTGTACCAGATTGGTACAAGGAGCTGCAGAATAAGAAAGGAAAGGGAAGTGGGAAGGGTTATACTACTAATGCAGTGAATGAAGATAATTCATTTACTGTAGACAACAGTAAATTAGTGGCAGATGCTGCCACTGGTACTCCTAATCCTCCATTGTCTAAATTGATCAGACAAGAATTATTAAAGTTAATAAAGAATAGAGCAAACTCAGATCCTCTCATGGTGAACTTGGCACATCTTTCAAGTTTTACAGGTACACTTCCTTTTTTAGTTCTTTCTAGTCTGGATGGATTAGGTTTAGATTCATGGATATTAGATACAGGAACCTCAAATCATATGTGTGTGGATCTTTCTTTGTTGATTAAACCAGTTATGCCTAACACATTTATACCTGTATATCTACCTGATGGAACACAGAACTGTGTACATCACATTGATGATGTTTTCCTACCCAATGACCTTATCTTGACAGAAACACTACATATACCTACTTTTAAATTCAATCTTTTGTTTGTGAACAAACTTGCAACCATTTCCTCTGTTACCTTCAAATTTTATCCAAACTACTACATTTTGTAAGACCTGAAGACTAAACAAATCTTGGCAGTTTGTAAAGTTATAGGGAGGCTTTATATTCTAGACAAGCATTCTTTTAAGGATGACACAATAGCTAGATACTCTTTGTGTACTGTTGACAGTAGTTCAAATAAAGTTCATTCAATGTCTATGTACAAATTATGGCATCAACGTTTAAGCCATGTTTCAGATGATGTACTTAGACATCTTGTTTCTTTTTATGGCATCAACATTCAAGCCATGTTTCAGACGATGTACTTAGACATCTTGTTTCTTTTGATAATAAAGTGACTGGTGTAGATGGTGTTTGTAATGTTTGTCCTATTGCTAAATAACACAGATTGTCAATTCCTTCTAGCACTATTCATACTGCTTCTATTTTCCAATTAATACATGTTTATGTTTGGTGTCTTTATAATCAACATTCTGTTTCTGGTGGGAGATATTTCCTGACAATAGTGGATGATTATAGTAGGAGAACTTGGACATATTTGATGACTTATAAATGTCAAGTAGTTAATTGTTTGGATAGATTTTTTAAGATGGTAAGAACATAGTTTCATAAATCTGTTCAGATTGTAAGAACAGATAATGGAAATGAGTTCTTGAGTGGGGAGTGTCAGAGATTGTTTGAGGATTTGGGAATTTTACATCATAAGTCTTATGTTTATACACTCCAACAAAATGGGGTTATGGAGAGAAAATATAGACATTTATTACAAATAGCTAGGGCTCTTTTGTACCAGAAAATCACATAAACTAGATTGGCTCAATGATTTTGTGTTTCAAGTCAACACCAACAGTGTTATGTCTTCCTATTCAAGTTCTAATTCTTTTGTTTACACTCCAACTACTTTTCCTTTTATACCTACCCCACATCTTACACCCATATACATATCTTTTTTGGCAAATGTTTCCAATATTCAAGAACCTCAATCTTATCATCAGGCTAGAACTAATATACATTAGGTAAGAGTTATGCAGCAGGAGTTGGCTGCACTAGAATCCAATCATACTTGGATTTTAACTCCTTTACTAGAGGGTAAGAAGGCTATTGGTTCTATGTGGATTTATATAGTGAAACATAAGC
The DNA here is from genome assembly GCA_025504915.1 of Erythroxylum reticulatum. Taxonomy (NCBI): domain Eukaryota; kingdom Viridiplantae; phylum Streptophyta; class Magnoliopsida; order Malpighiales; family Erythroxylaceae; genus Erythroxylum; species Erythroxylum reticulatum. The sequence continues at coordinate 19,126 of JANSVA010412963.1, read as the reverse complement.
CTGATGGGACTGTTGAAGGTTATAAGGCTAGGTTAGTAGCCAAAGGATATCATCAAGTTGAGGGGATTAATTTTACTGATAGTTTTTTACCAGTTGCTAAAACAGTAACTGTTCGATTGTTGTTGGCTGTTACAACTTATTTTACTTGGCCTATCCATTAGTTAGATGTGAATAATGCTTTTTTGCATGGGTTTCTTGATGAGGAAGTGTATATGGTTCCTCCAGATGGGTATATGTTTGCAAACTAAATAGATCCTTATATGTTTTAAAACAAGCCTCACGACAGTGGAATTGTGAGTTGATTAAGCATCTGCTTTCTTATGGTTTTGTACAATCACAGCATGATTATTGCCTGTTTATAAAATCTACTGGTTCTACTTTTGTTACACTTCTTATATATGTGGATGACATTCTGTTGATTAGTCCGAATGATGTTGTCCTCGCTGATGTTAAAAAATTTCTAGATACTGCTTTTACCATTAAGGATCTTGGGCCAACTAAATACTTTCTTGGTTAAAGATTGCTATATCGTCTAATGGTCTATATGTTAACCAGAGGAAGTATGTGTTGGACATTCTCTCTGAATCAGGTTTAACTAGAGCAAAACCAGTTTCTACTCCATTGCCTAAGGGCTTGCATTTGACTAACCAATCTGGTCAGTTGCTCGATGATATGGGACAGTATAGGAGGTTAATTGGTAGGTTGTTATATTTGGGTTTTACTCGACCTGATATTACTTTTGTTGTTCAGCAGTTAAGTCAATTTCTTAATGCTCCTTGTCAAGGTCATTGAGATGCTGCTTTACATTTGTTGAAGTATTTGAAGGGTAGTCCTTCTTAAGGTTTGTTTTTCCCTATTTTAGCTGCATCTTTTATTTCTTCATTCTGTTCACTTGAAGCTTATTGTAATGCTGATTGGGGGTCATGTTTGTTGACTAGATGATCTGTTTCTCGATTCTGTGTTTTCTTGAGTTCTTCTTTAGTTTCTTGGAAAACTAAAAAACAGCCCACAGTTTCTCGTTCTTCTGCTGAAGCGGAATATCATAACATTGCTTCAACTATGTGTGAACTGTTATGGATTTCTTATATCTTACGTGATTTACAGATTTTTTTTTGCTTCACCTATTCCTTTGTGGTGTGATAACAAGGCTACTTTACATATTATTGCTAATCTAGTCTTTCATGAATTCACCAAACATCTTGATATTAATTGTCATGTGATTTGTGATCAATACAAGTTGGGTTTTGTTGCTCCTGCTCATGTTTCTTCCAAAGACCAATAAGCTTATCTTTTTACCAAGGCATTGACAACTCTAGTTTTTGCTTCTTTTTTGTCCAAGTTGGGTTTCGTTGATATTCACCAAACTCCAACTTGAGGGGGGGATGTTACTTTCTAAGTAGCTTAGTTCTGTAAATAGTGTGTACTGTTTATTAAATGAAGTGTAGTCGTTTTATTTAATTGCTTTGCATATAAAGGAAATCTAACCTTGTACAGTTTCAAGAGAGTTCTAATAAAAGGGGTCAGTTCTTATATCTCTTTGTGTAAGCTGTATCAAGAAAGTAGGCGATTATACTTCAATGTTATTCATATATGGTGGAATTAGGTAATGGCACCGTATTAGACATTACCTTGTAGTTTACTCTTGACACTTCCACTTTGCATTAATGGACTTATACTTCCTTTGGTTTTTTTGTTTGTTTGCAAATTGGTTACATCGAAAAATGATGAATATGAGAAAAATCCTTCAAAAAGAGATCCAGCATACAAGAAGGTCATAATATGAGTAGAAAGTAGGCGATTATACTTCAATGCTATTCATATCCGGTGGAATTGGGTAATGGCACCATATTAGACATTACCTTGTAATTTACTCTTGAAACTTTCACTTTGCATTAATGGACGTGTACTTCTCCTTTTTTATTTTTTTGCAAATTGGTTACATCAAAAAGTCAAGAATATGAGAAAAATCTTTTTAAAAGGTAAAAATCAATATGTCAATTCTAAAAACCATCAAACAAATTCCAAAATATTTAAAAGTCTTGAAATAACTATGCAAAAATAAAAAGAAGTTGAAGGATTAAAAAAAATGCAGATAAGAATGTATCAGCAACAATAATAGAAAATTACTAAAAAATGCAAAGGTTTAAGTATTTTTACATTTACTTATGTAATTAGTAATAAGAAAATTGAGCATATCATACTATAGACTTAGCCATCTATTAATGTCATGTTATACTCAATTTTTTTAAAATTAAAGAAATTATATAACTAAAACGGAAAAAACTAAAATTTAGAATCCTATTACAAGGATAATTACAATAAAAACTACGACCACTACTATTCTATTACAATCAATCCACCCAAACCACATGAATCAGCTAAATATACCATTATCGTCTTAGCTCTTGTCTAATGAAAACTTATTTCCCATTCACAATGATTACTTCTCTAATCAAGTTAACTGTATTGTCAGCGAGCTCTTATGCTATACTCAATTTACCGAGCTTTAAATCTAAATTTTTCCGATAAACTCATATGATTATTCAACTAATTAATCGTTCTTATATGCATCTTATTAGTGTTATAGAGGATGTTTTAGTTTAGGTTAATGATTCAGTATTTTATTGAACTTTTACATCTTGAAACTTGATAGAGATATTGTAAAGTATTCAACTTCAATTTTATCACGTATTTTTATTGAACTTTTACATCTTGAAACTTGATAGAGATACTGTAAAGTATTCAACTTCAATTTTATCACGAAGGAGATTTATGAAGATGGCTAAAACAATAATTGATATAGATGAGGGTAATCTTTATATATGTTGGGTTTAATAGAGAGATAGTGAGGTTTAATGTAATATTACCCAAGTATTTTGAAATACCATAAATTCAACAAATTAAATGACTAATATTTTTGAACTAGACTATATAACTAATATTTTTGGGGTATTTATGATTATTGTAATTAATTTTATTATAATTAATCTTGTATATTAATAAGTACTATATAACAAATAGAACAATTTAGAGATAACCTTTTTTTTCAAAATTAATACATTCTTGAGCACATGTACTCAAATTAAACTTATGAGATGGAAGTAATTGATAGAAGAGATAAAAGGGATATGTTGAACATTTTCCTTGACATTCTTTTGTGTGTTATATTGGGTCAAATTTTGTCTATATAAAAATACTACACTTATTCCGGATGTATTGTAATTCCACATTAAGGACCCAAAAAAAGGCTTTAATATATCTCATTCTCGATTGCTGACTCACTAAATCATGAGGCAATAACCCAATTATATTATACGAGTAGGTAGAAACTAACCATGTAGGCAGAAAAAGAGAGTATCCTTTTAGGACGAGAGCGTTGTCTAATTTTCTTCCCTGGTCATAACCATGGATTTAACCTTTCTTAAATTTCATTTTTTCAAATAGTGGTGGGGTTTTGATGTTTTCAATGGACACTTAGAATACGAATAGAGAGATGTGACGGTGCCAAAGTGACCAATCCAAATCCAATATTTGCCCTCTTCCGTTTCTGCGTCAAAGACAAGAGCTGCTTTAGTACATACGTGCTCTTTTTCGCTCAAACACCTAGTTGGAAGTTTCTATGTTTATAAGTGATTTTCTATGAAATTAGATGGGTTATGTGAAATTCCTTATCATTTACAGCTGATTATGCTTTACTATAAACATGTCTTTGATACTTGTTGAGCTTTATGTTTAGAAATCGAGACAGAATCCAATTCTTAATGCAGTGAAATAATTATAAAATTTTTTTATATTTTGATTTGTTAAAAAAACTAAGATCACTTTAATTTTATAAAATGATTAACAGATAAATCATAATAAAATATGAATTATAATTTGTATCTTTTTTTTAGGTAAATCAGAAGAATTAATAAATGGAACAAAATATGTACAAAACGTTCATTACAAGTGCCACTGTAGACACAACTAGCTAAACTAAGCAACTAGCCAAAGGGCAATCAAAAAGGAAACAAAAGGATAACATAAACCATGGGAGGGCCAATAGTCAATGCAGAAACACAAAGAACGGTTCCAAAAAAGTCAAAGCATTTATAAGCTATGTGAGAAGCTTAACTAAAATAGATGCAAGCCAAAAGAGGCTTAAGGGAGTGCCAATCAAGAATAACCTTAGCATCTAAAAGGCCATGGGAAAGCTACTGCCAAGTAGTGATTGTGTTGGACCTCCGAGGGTGGGCTAAGCAAGACATGGCCTTGCCAAAGAGAACCCCACATGCGGTAACCTGGAAAAGTACTAAGCAAATAACTTGCAAAAGAAATGAAGAACCTAACTATAAATTAGCTCCTCTCGGTGTGTAGGCTGAGAAGTTCCCTAACGTGGGAGTTAATTAATCTCAACCATCGTAATTACACAAATATTCGACCTCTAACGGTATCTACAAAACAGGTTGAGAGAATTTCGTAACTTTTACAGAGAGGGTTAAGCAAGAAGTGCCTGCTCTATTGGAGCTTAAACTTATTTATAACAAGTTTTGAACATTTTAGTAATTTAATTGAAATTAAATTCTAATTTCAATTAAAATTTAATTAAAATTAAAAATAATTTTAATTTAATACCAGTTATGCTCAAATAAGATCCAATATCTCGTATTGATCCTTATTTATTAAATATCTCATATTTAATCATAAAATTTCTGAAACTTTACAATCAAGTCCAAATTGATTAAAATATCTTTGCTCTCTTTAACCCATTCTTTATATGAGACTCATTAGATTCTCAAATATGTTAACAATTATTATAAATTATAATTCTAATTCATAATTAGAATCAAATAAATTAAAACTAATTTATCTTTAATTCTCCAATTAAACAATTTATAATCATAAATCAAGATTGACGTCTCGCAACACATCATGACCACCCAAATATTTAGGAATATTAAATTAGTTTTGACTAATCTTTTCGTGCATGATTTTATCGCATAATTCAATCATTTCATTATACAATGTTTCAATTATACATAGAGCATGAAATGGATGTCTACTTTATTTTAAGTCAATCATATTGGCTCTCTGACATTAATAATTATTGATTCAATTAGCGACATTTATAAACTATTCAAAAAACGCCATTATATTTAAGCCAAGGATTTCTCGAATTAATATTAATCGAGAATAACATAACATTCTCTCTAACTATTTTAGGATGATAAATTTTATCTTAATCACTCAATTACTTCTATATAGTTCATGCTACATCCAATGACTAGCGACTGAACGACCTATTATTAGAATAGGTCATAAGTAGTATCAAAAGATAAAATGCATAAGAAGTGATGGAGGACTAGAATTTGCCATGCTTGAATTTTATAATCACAATGGAATCCTACATTAAATTACTTTCATTGAAACCCTCAACAAAATGGAAGGGCTAAGAGAAAACGTTAACATATCCTAAGTGTTGCTAAAGCACTAAAAATGCAAGCCAATTTGCCAACAAAATTCGGTCTGAATGTATTTTACCTCATAAATAAAGTACTCTCACCCATCCTTTCAAATAGATCACCATATTTTATTGTGTTTAATTATAACCCTGACCTTGCTCAATTAAGAGTGTTAGGTTGTCTCTGTTTTACATCCACTAAAGAAGCAAATAGAGGCAAATTCAATACTCAGGCAAGAAAGTGTCTTTTTCTTAGTTTTTCGACAATTACAAACAGCTATAAGCTATATGATCTGAACACTAAGGACTTATTTCTTTCCAGAGACGTGATCTTCTATGAGGATAAGTTCCCTTTTTCAAACCCTCCATCTGAATCACTCATACCTTCACCCATTTTACCTACATCTACTGATACACCATCATATGACACCATTTCTCCTAACAATAATGGTACTTCAAACAGTTTCACTTCACCACCACCACCAAATACTCTATCTAACCTACCTTCACCACCTCCTTCTCAAACGCCCATATAACCACAACCTCATCACTCAACTAGACCATCAAAGCCCCCTACCTATCTTATAGCCTATGACTACCCCACAATTAATCATTCCTCACCACACACTATATCATCAATCATTTCGTATCATCACCTTGCCCCAACCCACTAGCACTACATTAACTCTATCACCACTCTAACAGAACCTAAAACCTATAAGGAAGCAATGCAACATGAGGGATGGCAATAAGCAATGCAAGATGAATTGCAAGCCATGGAACAAAATCAGACATGGGAACTTAGCTGTCTTCCTCCTGACAAAACTCTAATAGATTGTAAATGAGTCTATTGCTTGAAATTCAATGCTGATGGAAGCCTCCAACTCTGAAAAAGTAGGCTTGTGGCTAAATAGTTCACTCAACAACCAAGCCTAGATTACACTAAAATGTTCTCCCTATAGCAAAACTCACCACAAATCGAGTTTTGTTTGCTCTCGTTGCATGTCAAAACTAGTTTCTTCACCAACTAGCTATTAGCAATGCATTCTTGCATGGAGACCTCTGTGAGGAAATCTACATGAAGCCTCCTCCTAGACTCGCTCTACCTTATCCAGGTATCATATGCCGCTTTAAAAAGAGCCTCTACGGTCTCAAGCAAATAAGTCTTCAACGGTATGCAAAGCTGACCTCCGCTTTTATTACCAATGGCTTCATTCATTCTAGCTTTGACCATTCCCTATTCACAAAGAAGAAGAATGATGACTTTGTCTTCTTACTCGTCTATCTGGACGATGTACTACTTGTTGGGGATAGTCTTTCACTCATCACTGCTACCAAACAATTTCTTGATAGTGAATTCAAAATTAAAGCCTTGGGCGTTGCCACATTCTTTCTAGGTTTTGAATTGGCAAGGTCTTCCAAAGACATCAACTTCTCCCAAAGAAAATATACCCTTGACTTGCTCAAAGAAACTAGCTTCCTTAATTCCAAGCCTCTTTCCACTCCTATGATGCCAAATACAAGATTATCAACAGATGGCAATCACTTACTAGACAACATCCATATCACCAATTGATTGGAAAGCTACTTTATCGCACAAACACAAGACTTGACACAAGCTTTGCAATACAACAACTCTCCCAATTCCTTGACAAGCCCACTACTCCTCACATGCAAGTCGTACATAAAGTTTTGCGATATCTAAAATGTGCTCCCGGTCAAGGACTTCTCTTTCCCTCTAATTCTCCGCTGTAATTGCGGGCTTTCTCCGATTCAGACTGGGCAATATGCCCTGATATCTGCAATCAATTAATAGTTTTAGGTCATCTTAGGCTCTTGCTTAGTTTCCTAGAATTCCAAAAAACAAGCCATTATTTCAAAAAGTTCTTCCGAAGCTGATTGTTGCACTCTAGCCACATCTATATGTGAACTTCAATGGTTAAAATACCTTCTTCAAGGTTTTGGAATCTCCCATCCACAGGTTGCATACCTTTATTGTGATAACAAATCATCCATTCACATTGTCGAAAATCCAATCTTCTACGAACAAACCAAGCATATTGAAATTGACTACCATGTTGTCTGATAGAAAATTCAAGTAGGTGTCATTCATCTTCTTCCAGTCAATTCGCACTCCCAGTTGGCAAATACCCTCACCAAAGCACTCCCCACATTTGCGTTTCAGTCTTTATTGGCCAAGCTGGGAGTATACGATGAATAACCTCCAACATGCAGTGGCATGATGAACCAAGTGAAAAGGTTCCATGGAAGAATGAAGGAAGAAAGGCCCAAGCCCACCTCTCTTTGTTTCCGTTGTGCTAGTTTCTCGCTCTCTCTGTTTTAACTTTCTGTTGGCTTTGTTACACATTATTTTCTAGAATACTTTGCTGTTTGTTTCTCCTTTAATTAGTTGTAACCACTTTTGGCAGCTATGTACAGAATGCCTATATATAGGCCTCTTCATCATCAATAAAACTAAGCCAAAAATTAAAATCTATTAGATTGTTCTTTTTGTGTGATTAGTAACTGTGTACATGCATTAATTTACATAATTTTATGTTAAAATTATAGTAATTATAATGAGTTTAGAGTTTTGTTTAATTAATAATTAATCATGTTTGAGTGTGATTTTTGCGTAAATGTTGATATAAAGTTCCTATTATACATATGGCATGTATTTTTAATATATAGAAGTGTCATCAATGATTACTTAAGATATTATATATGAATGCATTTGTGGTATAGTTGTTTCTCATGTGTTTGGCATATTATGGTGTTCAGTTTGTATTTTTTTGTGTATTGAGACATTGTGAGGGTACTAAATGTATTCGTGTATGATTAGGAGTAGTGAGAAATCTTCGACGGTATCTCTGCTGAAATCTTCGATATTCAAACGTTAAGATAAATGTTATGTCTGGGCTTTCGGAGCTAATTATTTGAATTAGTAAGATCCTTCTAGATGTCATATAACTATTTCTAAAAAGGTAAGTTTATAAAGAAGGTTCATGCAAGAAAGAATGCAATTATTCCATAATTTTATTTCCTTTTAAGAAATATATCATTGCCTATATAAGAAAATAAATCCAATTTGAAATTTTAACTATTATACAGTTATCATCAAAATCGCTAATCATAAACCTTGAGCTAACAGCCTCCACCTTTTTTATGATGATAAACAATAATAGATATATTTTTAAAATTCAAATAATAATAAAGGATTTCGAAAGATACCTATAAACTATACTTGCAGGTATGATTAGAAGGAGCCTAATTTCTAAAAACATTTTAGCAGAATATATCAACAATGATAAATTTATCATCAAGGAAATATTGAAAATATATCATGAAGCGCAAAGTATATCAATTACTATTTCTCTCCCTGTCATTATAAAAAACTAAGACGTCAAACAATATCGTAAGTGTGTAAGAACAAACCAAGCAAGAAAAACAATCATTAATTATACTTTTTTAAGCAAAATCTGCAAGTCAAGAATCTAATTTTGCACGTTGTCTGTTTGGTTGTGCATTTGATCTTGATTGGAAAGAATTTCCTTCAGACGTTTGAAGGATCAGATCATTGGGGCTCTAGAATAGAATAGGAGCTAACTTTTATAGGGTAGGATCTAAAAGATCTACTATTCTTTCTGTCTTCTTCTCTACCCACACATTGTCTTTTTAATTTGGTTCATGTTATTGGAAGAACGATGGGTGAGGTTTAGAAGATTTGAGATGAAAACTGAGAGTTAGAACTAGAGAGTAAAGAGCGGTGCTTCTGAAAAGAACACTATGAGTACAAGAGAGAAGTATGTTTTTGGTATATTAAGGGATTCTTGAATGTTGATCTCATGTGAGGATGGGCAGTTGTACATGCTAAAATAAGAAGTGTGCTCGTCTACATATCTTTTGTTAAACACATACGGAGCGTTGTCAGAACATCACACATTTTTAAAAGTTGAAACGATGCCATGAATAACTTCTTTTTTGGGACACATGTAATCTACTATATTAAACTGAGAGGAGCCTTCTAAAATAAGAGGGGCCTTCTAAACTAGAAGGGAGCCTACTAAAGGATTGGACTAGAGGGAGCCTCCTAAAAGGAAGCAGCATAGAAAATTCATATAGAAATAATATCAAATAGTCTGCACATACCAAGCTTTTTACTTAACATGCAAAATCTATCTTCAAAGAGTGGCTTAGTGAAGATATCAGTTACTTGATTTTCAGTATTAACATGCAAAAGATCAATGGTTCCTTCTAATACATGATCTCTAAAAAAATGATGTTTGATTTCTATATGTTTAGTCCTAGAATGATGCATAGGATTTTTCAAAAGATTTATTACACTAGTATTACCACATAATATAGGGATATGATTAAATTTGAGAGTGCAATCCTAGAGTTGATGCTTCATCTATAAGATTTGAGCACAACAGCTGGTAGTTGTTATATATTCCACTCAGTTGTTGAAAGCGCTGTGAAATTTTGTTTCTTGCAAGACCAAGAGATTAGACATCCTCCAAGAAATTGACAATGATCACTTGTTCTATTTTGATCAACTTTATCACCTGCATAATCTACATCACAATAGCCGACTATGTTAAAAGAGTCAATTTTTGGATACCATAATCCAAATTCCATAGTTTCGTGAAGATATCGAAAGATCTTTTTGACTTCTTGAAGGTGGCTTTCTTTTGGATTCAATCGAAAGCATGCACAAAGACACACACTAAGCATAATATATGGTCTTAAGCTTATAAGATATAGTGACCCAATCATTTCTCTATACTTTGTCTTATCCATAGTCTTGCCTTTTTCATCCTTATCAAGTTTAGTTCCAGTATATATAGGAGTACACATCAATTTGGCATTCTCAAAATGGTACTTCTTGATGAGTTCCTTTGCATATTTGTCTTCTCTAATGAAGATCTTTTTTTTTCCTGATTTGCAATCCGAGAAAGAAAGATAGTCTCCCATCATGCTCATTTCAAACTCCATGCATTAATACTGAGAATTCTTCACATAAGGATTGATTAGTAACACTAAATATTATGTCATCAATATATATTTGCACTATGAGTAAATCATTCTCCTTTTTCTTAATAGATAAGGTTTTATCTACCTTTCCTCTTTCAAAGTTATTCTCAAGCAAAAAATTACTTAACCTCTTATACTATGGTCGAGGAGCCTATTTTATATACAGGGCTTTAGTCAACTTCATCATGTTATTAGGATGGATTTCATCTTCAAAACTTGGAGGTTGCTTAACAAACACTTCTTCTTTAATATATCCATTTAAGAAAGCACTTTTGACATCTATTTGGTTGCTTAACAAACACTTCTTCATTAATATATCCATTTAAGAAAGCACTTTTGACATTTATTTGGAATAGTTTGAAGTTTCTATAACATGCAAAGGCAAGTAAAATTATAATTGATACTAATCTAGCAATAGGTGCATAAGTTTGATCAAGATTAATACCTTCATGTTGAATATAACCTTGAGCTACAAGTTTAGCTTTGTTTCTTACCACCTTACCATTTTCATTGAGTTTGTTTCAAAATACCCACCGAGTTCTAATGACTAACTTTCTTTGCGGATGAGGTACTAAATTTCAAACTTTGTTTTTGTCAAACTGATTCAGTTCATCTTTCATAGTTAAAACCTAATTTTTGATAGTAAGGGCCTCTTCAACGATCGTTGGTTCTAATTATAATATGAGGGCAATAAATTTGTTCTTGAAGGATGATCTGATTTTTAGACTTTCAAAAGGGTCCTAGATTATATTGATGTGTATCTTGACCTCTCCATTCTCTTGGTGTTCTTCGTTATGTAGGCTTATACTGAGAGGAAGGAGCCTGCTCTATCCTAGCTTCAGAGTGAACTTCTTGATCTTGTGATTATGAGGGCATTGTCGGTGTAGTCAATGTATTTTTAGGAACTAAGGGTTGCTCTTCATCATCTGAATCGGCTACTGTTGTCGAAGGTAGTGCTTCATCAAACACTAAGTGTATTGATTCTTCTATCTTCTTTGTTCTTTTATTGTAAACTTTAAATCCTTTACTAGTGGTACTGTAACCCAAAAAGATAGTTTGATCTAATCTCGCATCGAACTTTCTAAGGTTTTCATTGCCATTGTTTTCTTCCTTTTCACAGCTCATAGGGGGTCTTTTTCATGATAGGTCTTATAAGGCACTTGTTAAGTATACAGGTAATTGACACAAGTTTTACCTAGTAACCATGAGGTAGACTACCTTCACATAGCATTGTTCTGGCCATATCAACAAGAGTCGTGTTCTTTCTTTCAACAACTTCATTCTGTTAAGGAGTCCTTGGGCACAAAAAATTGCAAGCTATATCATTTTCTTCACAGAATGCTTTAAATTTTTTATTGTCAAATTCTCCTACATGATCGCTCGAAATAGATGTGATGTAATATCCTTTTTCAATCCAAAATTTTCTGCAACACGTCTCAAAGAATTTAAAAGTATCATCCTTATTTGATATAAAATAAACACATGTAAATCTGGAATAATCATCTACTATAACAAAGTCGTAATGTTTACCACCAAAGTTTTGAGTCTTAGTACGACCAAATAAATCCATGTGCAGAAGTTTAAGTGGTTGGTTAGTAGACATATTATTTTTAGGAGGGAAGTTGTTTCTGATTTGTTTTCCTTTTAAACAAACTTCACAAACCTGAGTATTCTCAAACTTCAGATCAGGTAGTCCTCTTACTAGCTCATTTTTGGACAATTTTGATAAGATGCTCATGCTAACATGTCCAAATCTTCTATGCTAGATAAATGAATCCTTTTTTATGGAAACAAAACATTTGATATTTTGTGAAGACACATATCTTCCAGTTGAGCACAGTATATATTGTGATTTCTAGGACTAATAAACATAATATTCTCATTAAGATTATAAATAATTTCACAATGTGATGCATAGAAAGTAACTCTATAACCTTTATCACATACTTAACTTATGCTTATCAAGTTATGTTTCAATCCATCAATATAAAGAACATTATCAATAGAGGTAGAGTTAGAGTCACCAATTTTACCAATTTCAACGACTTTTGCCTTGTTTTTGTCAACAAAGGCAACATTACCTCCATCTTTCCTTTCAATATAGTTAAAATGTGACATTTCACCTATCATATGTCTCGAACAGCTGCTATCAACTATCCATTGATTTTCTCTCGTCTCTGTTTTAAAGCATATTTGTAGAATGTATTATTTTATTATAGGTACTTAAATTTTTCTGGGTCCTTTTGCGTTAGTAATTTGACCATTCGGTATCTATATATACATTTGAGATAGTTTCTTCATTTTTCAAAAGTAAAAGCAGTGATTAATATGACAATGTCTACCACAATAGTAGCACAAAACTAATGAATGATAGTTACTATGATTTTTGTCATTTGTCAGGTTCCTGCTAGCTATAGCTATTATTGGATTTAACAAATAAATTCTTGTATGGCCTAATATTGTTGTTCTCATTATTTCCTAGTTTGGCCTTGTCAAAAACTCCTTTACCACTCCTAAGTAATGCATCAAGATTATTTCTTCTATTAACGAAAATAGTAAGATCTTTTTTAAGAGAAACAATTCTTTTAGCAAATTTCTCCTTTTCAAGTTCTAGAGTAGTGACTTTTTCTTTTAATTGTTTTATCTTAACAGAATCATTTTCAGGCAAAGCATTTTCTAACTGGCTTACCTTTTGTTCCAAGATTTTCTCTTCAAAGACTTTTTTCTTATTATCATTTTCAAGAGATGTAATCTTAAACAACAAATCTTTATTTTCATATTCTAATGATTTAATCTTATTCATTAAAGATTCATCATTATTTTTGTACTTCTCAACCTTTTTGAAATACTACACTGTTAATTTTTTGTGTTGATCATATAAATCATGATATGCATCTCTTAATTCATCAATTTCACTATCAAAGTCAAAGTAATATACATCATCCTCTCCTGATTTGACCATAAAGCAAATGTTGTTGACTTCCTTATGTTCTTCTTCTTCAAAGCTTTCAAAATGCTCATCTAACCAAGCTACATTCATATCATGCTTTTTGGGTTTTCTGTTTCTGTCTTGTCTTTTTGAAGAAGATGAAATTCTAGTCTTGTGTGTCCAGGCTTCTAATAGTGATAGCATATGATTTAATTGTTTTGTGTGTTGCTATTGTCGTTGCTGCTTTTTTATGGGAACTTGCTTCAAATTTTCTTATTCCCTTCTGTTTTCTTCATCAGCTTCTTTTTGTAGAAGCATACATATTTTCTGACCATAAGATTGAATTCATCATCTCCATCTATTTGTAGATCAATGTCGCTTTCATCACCGTTTAATTCATCAGCTGCTTTTAGTGTCATTCCTCTTTTGTATGAGAATATTTTATCTCGCCTAAGCTCAGCTACATGGATCATCAAGTTTCCTTTTAGCCAGTCTAGTGAGACAGTATCGAGATCCTTTGTAGTTTCTAGAGCCGTCACTTTAGGTCTCCATTCTTTTGGTAGTAGAATTTTCGTTACAAGCTCATCATTGGGATATATCTTGCCCAAGTTCTTCAAGATAATGATGATGTTGTTGAAACATCCGAAGAATTCGTCTATTATTTCTTTATGTTTCATGCAAATAGTCTCGTATTGATGCACTAAAAGACTTATTCTATGTTTCTTTACCTCATTCGTTCCTTCAAAGGTGACTTCAAGTTTGTCCCACATTTTCTTTGTTGTATAACGGTAGGATTTCTTTTCATACTCTTCTAAATATATTGCACAAATCAAATGATGTCTTGCTTTGGCATTCAACTGTGCATTTCTTCTATCGGCATCAGTCCACACTTCTATGTTGTCAATAGCAGGAGGTGTGGCTCCAGCTTTGATAACTTGCCAGATTTTGATACCTACAAATTGAATATTAATGGTCATTCTCTCTTTCCAATAGGAATAGTTGTTTCCATTGAAATAAATAGGCTTTAAGACAGATTGTCCTTCAAGGCTTCTAAAGTTGTTTGCTATGATCTACCCTGTGCTGTAAAACACAATAAATGTGAAAGAAAGATTTAAGGTCTTTTCAAATCGATAAAACTTGCTTGAACAAAATAAATTTATAAATAGAAGGGTCCTATAAACTTTTAAAATGATCATGTTAAAGTTGAAAAAGAGAGGAGTCTGTTAACGCTCAAATAGAAAGGAGCCAATTAATCAAAATAAGCCTACTAGTGCTTAAAATGATAGGAGTCTATTTAATCGATAAGAGCCTACTAACACTCAAAAAGAAAGGAGTCGGTTATTCAATAGGAGCTTGTTGACTTTTGAAAGAAATCTCTTGTGATATATAAACAGAAGGAGCCTATTGTAAAATTGAAAGAGCCTCTTAAAAATAGAAAACTTATAATGCGAAAATTTAGAAGTAAGGAAGAGAGAAGATGCCATAGTAGATTTATACTAGTTCAGCTTATAATGAAGCCTACGTCTAGTCCCCAAGTATCCAACTTGAGTGTTTCACTGTAAAAGCCAAATAGTAATTTGATGAGCCTCTTCAAGCTTACAAGTGTATCTTTTTCAAAATTCTTTAACCTTCCACAGTAGTAGTATTTTGCTAGCCTTTACAAGCACTCAATAAGAAATGTATGAAAGATTTAACAGTCTTTCTTAATAGAGTGATATCACGTTCTAAAGCACAAAGAGTTTGATATAACTTTTAAGAATATTGATGTTCTAAGATATTTCGCAAGTCTCGTATATTTCTCAAATGCAGTGGCTCTTCCTTAAGTAAACATTTTCTTCAACTAATTGTTGCTTAATCTTTGATATTATCTCTACTGAAATTTTCGATATTCAGACGTTAAGATAAACGTTCTGTTAAGGCTTTCGAAACTAATCATTCGAATTAGTAAGATCCTTTCAGATCTCATGGAACTATTTCTAAAAATGTAAGTTTACAAAAAATGTTCTTGCAAGAAAGAAATCAATTATTCTATGATTTTATTTCCTTTTAAGAAATAAATCGTCGCCTATATAAGGAAATAAATCCAATTTAAATTTTAAAATATTATACAGTTATCATCAAAATCGTTAATCATAAACTTTGATCTAACAGAAAAAAGATCTCTACTATGGATCATTGTAGATATCCATGTTCTATTTCACTCCCCGATGGGGGTTCTTTTCACCCTTCCCTCATGGTACTACTTCGCTATCGGTCACCCAAGAGTATTTAGCCTTGCAAGGTAGTCCTTGCTGATTCACACAGGATTTCACATGCCCCATGTTACTCGGGTTAGAGCGTAAGCTAGTGATGCTTTTGGCTACTGGACTTTCGCCATCTGGGGTGCAGTACTTCACCTAGCAGCACGATGCTTGTATTGCTCTCCCACAACCCCGTTTTCACGGTTTAGGCTGCTCCCATTTCGCTCGCTACTACTACGAGAATCGCTTTTGCTTTCTTTTCCTCTGGTTATTAAGATGTTTCAGTTCACCAGATTGTCTCTTGCCTGCCTATGGAGGAACTATAACGAATCCGGGTATTTGGAGTTATGAAGGTGTGGCTGGAGCGCATATTGTATTTTTTGGCTTGTGCTTCTTGGCAGCTATCTGGCATTGGGTATATTGGGATCTAAAAATATTTTATGATGAACATACAGGAAAACCCTCTTTGGATTTACCCAAGATCTTTGGAATTCATTTATTTCTCTCATGGGTGGCCTGTTTTGGTTTTGATGCTTTTCATGTAACCGGATTGTATGGTCCAGGAATATGGGTGTCCGATCTTTATGGACTCACTGGGAAAGTCCAAGTTGTTGCTTCGATTTGAATTATCTGGAAGATACCTTATATATATATATATATAATTTCAAAAATAGACAATCAAACCCATTTCTCAATTCAATAGAAGCCCAAAGAGGTGAATAGAATAGGGTCTTAAATAAGGAGATATATATGTGGAAAAAACAGGTCCGATTACGCCTATTCCTAATCCTAAATGGAATGAAACAACGGAGGGATCCATATATAAACATAGTATCTATTTAGATACGCCCGAACGACCCCTTCTTATTCTTATAATGAGAATCTTAGTCTTATAATGAGAATGTATATAAGCCTATTCCGGTCTGGTCCGGTATGAAATGAACTTATAATCATGGAATCGACTCGATTATCAGATTATAGATTATAAGTTCATAACCCTAGCCCATTCCCATTTTGGGTGGAACAGATCTACTAATTCTTTGATTCCAGTTAGTAAAAGAAATCCCCAACCACGATTTTTTTCTAGGCATTTCGCTTGTAAAAAAAAGAAAAAATTGTATTGATCCTAAGTATCAAACAAAAACATAAAAAAAACAAGCAGTAAATAGAAATGGATAAAGAATAAAAAATAAGGAGTCTTTATGTCACATTACCAAGAGCCTCGTTTCAAAAAAATACGACGTCTGGGGGCTTTATCGGGACTAACTAGTAAAAGACCGAAAGTCGGGGGCGATCTTAGAAATCAATCGCATTTTGGTAAAAAATCTCAATATTGTATTCGTTTAGAAGAAAACAATATTTATTATTTAGAATTATTACTAATAGTTAGAATTATTCAAATTTAGTTAGAATTTTAAAATTTGAAAAATAATTATATATAGTATATAATTCTATATAGTGAAGGGATGCTTTGGGTTCTTACAAAAAGAAAAGAATTAATCCTATTATAACAAAATAGAAAAACAAAATAGAAAAATAATAAAAATAGAAAATAGAACAAATGGGAAATATCGATTCATACAGATATAGAAGAAGAGGTTCTCTATTGATTCAAACGATGTACCTGTGGGATAGGAATAGAGAAAGAGGAAAAAACTGAAAATCCTTTAAGAACTGTAAGAAACGAATTTTTTGAACCCTAGACAAAAAAGGAATCAATCCCGGGCTGATTCATCGGATTCTGATATTATTTCCCAATTTGTGTATATATGCACAAATCTTTTTCATTATTATACTGGATCCTTAAAAAAAAGTGTTTGTATCGAATAAAATATATACTTCAACTTTCGTGTGTTAAAACTTTGGCTTGTAAACACAAAAGTACTTTTTTGAGTAATATATCTAGAAATACCTGTTGATTTATTATTAACACTCGTTCGAACACAACTAGTACATTCCAAAATTACCCTTACTCGATTCTCTTTACCCCCAGCCATGAACCTCCTTTGGATTTTTTATTCATTCAACTATTTTATTCCAGCAAGCCACTGCTACATCCATTATTTCTTCTTTCAACATAAAGAGAATGAACACTTATTTGATCTTGATTCTTGTGGAGTGAAAAAAGGGCTATACTGGATCTGCACGAGTCCCCTAATAATATCCATAAATAGCTTGTTTTTGGTAAGAGATGAATATTACTATACATAAATTCATGTGTATGTTGAAATAACGGAAATTGGGGTTGGTCGATTAAGTAAGGGAAACTCAATTGAATTCATAACTGTCTTAATCTTATTTATTTATTTATTTATTTATTATTATTATTATTATTATTATTAATTATTAATTATTATTATTGTTTATTAATTATTAATTATTATTGTTTATTCTTGGAATATTCAAGAGCTAAGACCACTCTAATGCTCCTTTTCGCCATCACTAATTACTAGTATTCCAGATACGTCTTGGAATGGTATTATTTGGACTGCAAGAGCAAACCAGATTTTAGAGCAAGATTTGATAAGTAATGTTCAACATACTTAATTTATTTAATGCTTAATGGTATGGAAATGCAGTCATTTCCTCTGCATCGACCTTATTTATGATACTATCGAAGTGAAAAAAGGGATCTAAAGAATAATAGAGGCTAAAGTAGATATCATATTCATGGAATACGATTCACTTTCAAGTTACCTTGGTGGTGAAATGGTAGACACGCGAGACTCAAAATCTCGTGCTAAAGAGCGTGGAGGTTCGAATCCTCTTCAAGGCATAATATTGAGAATGCTCATTGAATGAGCAATTCAATAAGAGATCTCGGATCGAATCGATACATCAAGTTGTTCTCCATTTCTAAATTCGTAGCCTTCGAAGTAGCTTCATCAATGTTACCTACCAAATAAAAGGACTGCTCGGGTAGATTATCTAATTCTCTAGAAAGGATCGATTTAAACCCTCTAATTGTTTCTGCTAAACCAACAAGAAATTTTTGGAGTTAACTTCACATTTTTATCTAATACCAACATGCTTGATGTTAAGAAAAGATCTTTTATAGGAAGGTTGGCTAGAGATTTCTTGTAAAAACCATAGCCCTGTTCAGTTCATAATGAGAATATTGAATTCCTTTTTGATTCTATGTATTATTCTCATTATGCACATAAAGGAGGAGAAGGAGCCATATGAGATGAAAATCTCACATGCGGCTCTGGAACGGAGTATATCGAATTTGAATATCAGAATAACAAATCTAGTCAGGATTTAATATGTTAGGTCCACATTTTTGCACTATTACAGATACGAAAATAATGGGAAAAAATTGGATTCAATTGTCAACTGCTCCTATCGAAAATAAGATTGACTACGGATTTGAGCCATATTTGGCAAATAAAAAGAAAGTACGTTATATTTTATTATATATACTCACTTAGATATACTTAGTATAATTATATACGAATTAGAATGATTTGAAGATATATTAGA
>JANSVA010412944.1:0-22567 GCA_025504915.1 Erythroxylum reticulatum | reverse complement strand
CAAAGCATAACACTCAATTATGCACCATTCTTGACAATTCAAAGATGCAATGCACAAACAAATGGCTCAAGAGTTCCGTGGAACGAAACGGAGAAATCGAAGTTTTCACCGTGAACAAAACGAGTCCGAATTCTCAGGATCTTGTGGCCTCAAGCGAGCAGCCGAGAGAAGGTTATAGATCAACGTGCACGTGACTAACGAAATGGGTTCCTCTCTTGCCCAAACAAAAGCACATATTCATGCTCAAATCATTTCATCATATGCTCATACTTGCATGTTCTTTTTGGTTATACAAAATTCCATGACATATTTCAAGGCGTAACATCAATATTTCAAAACCATTTTCCATTTCATCATCAAAATTCATATCAATATGTAGCAATTTCTCAAATCACTTAAAAACATTAAAAGCAACATTTTATGAAGTAATTGAAATCATTTTATTTTCTTGATTTGGAAAAGCATTAATGGCTCATAACTCTATTATAACCATGTAACCCACCTTGTTTTCCTTGCTTAACGACTTACTCAAAATGCCTCTTCTCTTGTTCCTCTTGCCTCTTTTGATCCCCTTTATATAATAATAAAAAACCCACTCAATAGGGTTTTCAATTGAAAATTCCGCAAAGCATAATCACTAAAATTAGTTCTAGAATACTTAAACTCATGCATTTTCTAAACTCCATGAACTAAGATTCTTCCCAAAATCCAAAAGATTTAAAATGATCTTACCTTTATTCTTCACCAAATGAAGAGATGTTTGGCTCAAATGGAAGCTCTTCTCTTCCTCTACGCTTTTCTCTTCTTGAACTACTTCAAAATCTCTCTCAAAAGCTAAGAAATGAAGAAACCCTAGCTCAACTCTCTTCTTTTCACTCAACCACCGAAATTCTCTTCTCTTTCTTTCTTATATTCTCTTATTCTCTCCCAATTCACGTTTTTCATTCTTTTAAATACAAGACTACATTTCTTTCTTCCATTTATACCCTTAATGAGTCCAAAAAGTCTATTTTACCCTTATTTATAGACTTATGCTCTTTTAACCTTAAGTGTCTTGCCAAAAATACCCTTGAACCTTAATACTTTAATTCGATTAACCTATATCAATAAATCCTACTAACTTTGACATAATTAAATAATTTCAATAAAGATTAATATATCAAAACCTTAAAATTATCTAAATCATGCTTATTCATTAAAAAAAATTTTGGGGCCAACATTTTGTTTAATCAAGATATGATCATTAATTAAACCTAACCACCGAATAACCTAGGATACGATCTCTAGATTTAATTAGGTAGTAGCATTATGAAATAGAAAAACTCATTAATCAAGTCAATAACCACATATGATGCATCATTTAACCTAGGTCTTGTTATCCCTAATGATTACGAATCATTAGTAGCTACATATGAATTTCAACATAGTAATTACAAATTATATCAAAATTCTAGCAATGGGTTTGCAAATAAACGATTCAATGAATGCATTGAAATTATCTTTTCATAATACCCAATTGAATAAACATAAGATAACATATCCAATCCCTAATGAGAGAAAGAAACAACAAAAAAAAGAAATATAATTATCCAGGGTTGTTGACGTCGATGTCACCTCTGAACTGGCGTCGAGAACTTAGCCTTCCATGGGTCTCTCCAAAGAAAATACTTCAGCCCCCTAAAAATTTTCCCTAACCTAAACCCCCTTCGACTCTCTTCACAATCGCAAGCTTCTCTCTACCACCACTGTTCTATTCTCTAGCTACTATTCACTTTGATGTGATAAATAAAAATTGTTGTCCATATTTGCTATTCACATCTCATTTAAAAGCCTCCTCTTTATTCTGCTATTATGCTTTTTAAGCGAAAAATGCATCCCATGTCTTAAAACGTCTATGTTTTTGTAGGACATTTGTGTGAAACGCAGCCTGTGTCTCCCTCTCTTTATCGCTTATGATGTCCAAGCTACTCTCTGGTTTAGTGATTTAATTTGTGGTCCACTTTACTATTCACGCTTGAAAAAATCTCCTAATGTCTTAGCCAAATGTCTGCTCACGTCGCGTTTTGATTTGCTGGACTTCTACATTCCACTGTTGTTTTGGTGTATACTTCCACTAATCTTGCATGTCATTTCATGCTTTCCTACTTGCTACTCTCTCTGTTTTACCAATCATTAAATTCATGTGCATAGAGTTGTCCCATCTCATGCCTTAATTTTCTTTGTATTTTCAACATATATCTCCTTTCATGGCATTTTCTTGTCTTCTTCTTGCTCCATAAAGACAAGAAAAGTTTAATCTTTAGAAAATGACCTAAATGTAGTGCTTTTGACTCACTTTAACTTCTTTGCTTTCAAATTGTGCATAAAATCATATATGAGTCAAAGTGAGTATCTTAAGCAATTTCATGTCAATAATCAACAAATGTTAAGGAATAAATTCATAATCAATTAAGTACCTAGCAATTTCCGCTATACTTAGCTTTTGGTTGTCCTCTGATAAAACATTAAAATTAAGCTCAAAGACCCAAAAAGATTGACTCATTTCTCATATGTTACAAGAGTACATAATCATAAACAAAGATGAATGACTTTCAAAAATCATAGTAAAATTCAAGATTCGGAGCTTTTACTCGTGATCAATCAACATTCATCATCTTCAGAACAGAGCAATCTAATGGCAAACTTAGAAAATGTGTTTAACTAAAATATATCCATAGGTAAACTCAACACCATTAATGATTATGACAATCCATATCTTTGCATATCATTTCATTTCTTTACCACTAAAAATCACTTGCAAAATCATGAATCAAAGGACTTTTCAAGGTTCTAATGTGGGTAAAGGTAAGGTGAGATAAATTTGGGTCAAGTAGCATAAAAGTTATTAAAGCTAGTGAAACAAATGCAACACTCAATATGACATCAAGTGCACAATTTCACACTCATACCATCAGTTATGACGAATGCAACACTTATATTTCACAACTTATTTTAGCTCACACACACAAACCATATCAAGCATATACCAATCCGATTGAATCACTCATACATTTTATGCCAACAATACATTGAAACCACAAGAGTGAACCTTCCAAGCCAATATCTACCTCCTATTCAACATATTCAAAAAATAAATTCATTACAACTTTGGGAAGATCCATTAAGTATGAATAACTTTCCAAACTCATGTGCACTTCCTCCTTGATAAATTTATTTAAACCAAAGAAATTCTTTTTCTTTCTTTCTATATTTTTCATTTTCTTTTCCTTTATTTTCTTACATTAAAAAGAAACTACATTAACATGGGAATTTCAATGATAAAATGTAACAAAACATCCCAACATTAACCAACCCATACATATGTACAACACCACACTTAAAATTTTGTACTTCCATAAACAACAATCACAAATGCTCTACTAGCTTTATGATTTGGTAGGACATTTAGTTAATTATAAAGCATATAATGTAGTTGATACAAAAAGAAAGGCTAATAAAGCTCAAAGGGGGCCTATCAAAAAGGAAAATCATATAATGGATAGGCTATTTAGCTAATGTAGTTTATAAAACAAAGAATGCCTAATCATTTCCACGTTAATGCATGTGATAAAATTGTAGTCTCCAATAGAAATTCAAGCAAAATTAGGATATATATGTTGTAAAGGTCACACATTATCAAAGGACAAGAAGACTAATATGAATGTCTCAGTCTAATAAGGATAAAAATCTCATCAGCTTTGTCTACCACTAATCACTACTCTTTTAAAGATAATGCATATCAACCAATAACAAGAGTAATAATACATGCTAAAGTTGCTATGAAATTTTCTAGTCAATTCATTATCTACTCATGACTATATAATTCTAGAAGTAATAGAAAACGAGAAAATGTTTGTTTGATTGTTTTATTATTTCTCTCATTTTGATTGAAAACATAAAACAAGTGAGAAACAAACAAATTCAAAAACACACATGCAAATAAAGAGTAATGTGGAAATGTTAAGAAAAGATATTTACGTCCCTTGGGCTACCTCCCAAGAAGCGCCTTAGTTTAGGGTCGCTCACTCGACTTCATGTTTCCTCTTCATGTGACAAAATTGTGATCTTCAGGTGTCATATGTAACTCCTCCATATGAGATTCTTCCGAATAGGGCCTTGGTTGATGATTCGTCATATTCAGCATCTCCCCTACCTTCTTACTTCCAATTGTGACTGAGTCCATACACTCTGGAAAGATCTCAAATGTCTCTTTGCCTTTTTCTTCTTCATTTAATTCCTCTAACCTACTAGGTAAAGGTAAAAAATTAGTCTTAACAATAATTATGAATTCAGTTTTTACCTTCAAGCTAAAAGATGTTTCTTTTTCTACTTTGAACACCTCCTTAACTTCTTCCACACAAGTAGTTCCTTGATTAGTCATCTCAAGATTCTCAAGTTCCTCATCACTTTGTAAGATCTCCACACTAACATCCATTGAGTACTCCTCGAATTGATATGCCTGACCCTCCTCAATTTGTGATTTTAAGTAATTGATCCTTGCTGCCATCTCGCCCATTTGACTTGTCAACTTCTAGTTTCTAGACAATATATGTCTTAGAGTTAAAGTAAAAATTACTTCCATTAATGATTTTTTTAATTTTTTCCACAAACAAGAAATGGAAAAAAGGAAAGGATCACAAAATAATTGAAAAGAAACCAATTACGAACAAATATACATAAAACACCAATTAAATCACAAACAAAAGTTAAAACACTGTAGTACTCGACAACAACATCAAAATTGACCATGTGTCATAATGCTACTCAAAATAAAATAACTAGACTACTACTATAACAGTGGTGAGTCTAGGTCGATCCTATAAAGAGTGTGTGCAAAGTTTATGAAATGAAATTAATCGATGCTTTGGTTTAGGGGGTTTGGATTTTTGAAATAGGAAAATAAAATGAAACCAGACTAATAAAAACAAATTAAAGAAAACATGCGAAAAATGATAAAAGTGGGGAATTCAGTAAGGACCCAGTTCTTTGGTTCAATCTCAGTCTACACCCCAATTAAGCATATTTCATTAATTTGTTATTCTTAAACATCTCCTAGAAATAATTAATTATAGGTTAATAATTAATCTGAGTTTTTCCTTAGGTTTTGTTTAATTAAAATACGATCACTAATTAAACATAACCATCGAATAACCTAGGATATAATCTCTAGATTTCATTAGAAAGTAGCATTATGAATTAAGAAAACCGATTAATCAAGGAAACAACTACATACGATGCGTTATTTAACCTAGGTCATGTTATCCCTAATGATTACGAATCATTAATCACTACATATAAATTTCAACATAACAATTAAGAATTATATCAAAATTCTAGCAATTAGTTTACAAATAAATGATTCAATGAATGCATTAAAAACATCTTTTCACAATACCTAGGTCAATAAACACAAGATAACATAATCAATTCCTAATGAGAGAAAGAAATAACAAAAACAAAGAAATATACTTATCCCGGGTTACAGCGTTGATGTCACCTCTAAATTGGCATCGAGAACTTAGCCTTCCATGGGTCTCTCCAAAGAAAATGCTTCAGCCCCCTGAAAATTTTCCCCAACCTAAATCCCCTTCGTCTCTCTTCACTGCCATAAGATTCTCTCTGTCGCCACTATTCTATTCTCTAGCTACTGTTCATTTTGATGTGACAAATAAAAATTGCTGTCCATGTCTCCTATTCACGTCTCATTTAAAAGCCTCCTCTCTATTATGCTACTGTGTTTTAAGCAAAAAATGCATCCCATGTCTAGAAACGTCTACATTTTTGCAAGACGTCTGTGTGAAACGTAGACGTCATCTACATTTTGGTAAAATGCATATGTCGTTTGTGTTTCTGCAAGACATCTGCATGAAATACAACTTGTGTCTCACTCTCTTTGTTACTTCTGTTCTTTACACTACTCTCTAATTTAGTGATTTAATTTGTGGTCCATTTTACTGTTCACACATTAAATTTTTTTGTAAATGTCTTCGCCAAATGTCTGCTAACACTGCGTTTTGGTCAATTGGACTGCTATATTCCACTATCATTTTAGTGCATACTTCCATGTCACTTGTATGTCATTTCATGCTTTCCTACTTGCTACTCTCTCTTTGTTTTGCCAACCATTAAATTCACGTGCATGGAGTTATCCCATCTCATGCCTTAATCTTCTTTGTATTTTTAACATATATCTCCTTGCTTGGCATTTTCGTGTCTTCTTCTTGCTCCATGAAGACAAGAAAAAATTAATCTTTAGAAAATGATCCAAATGTAATGCTTTCGAATCACTTTAACTTCTTTGCTTCTGAATTTTGTCTAAAATCATGTATGAGTCAAAGTGAGTATCTTAAGCAATTTCATATTAATAATCACTAAATGTTAATGAATAAATTCATAATCAACTAAGTATCTATCAGCAAGCACCTCTTATAGTCTACCCCATTTGCTCCAATTGGACATCTCAATGCTCTTGCAATTCTTTCACCTTCCTTTAAGTGTTTTCTTTTTTTATCACATCTAAAGGATCATCCTTTGGTTCCTTTACATTTCCTCCAAAAGTATTTAAATAGGTGACTAACAAATGTTCACATTTATTGATGCCTCTTCCTTATAGTGTTGTGCTAATTGTAGATGGTCTTATTAACTTCATCTTACATCATTTAGTAATAAGCACTAACCTCAAAATCTTTGGCATCATTTAAAACATATTTCCTATTAACAGTATTAACATTCCTTATATAGGGCATAACATTGATGTCTATGATAGGCATTGTACATGCATTTTTCATCTTAGGAAGTATAAAAAAGAACTCATTAAGTTCTTTAGTAATTATGTTATATACATGCCTCCATATATCACACACTTTTTTAGTCGCCAATGTTTGTAAATAACTTTCAAAATAGAAAACCAAATTGCAATGGTGACCCTTAATAAAGCACCTTAAATAGAACAAATATCATAGAGACACCACCTACATGCTTTCCCTCTGTAAGATTATAATGAGTCAATACTTATACTAGTGATCTATGGTGGGAATTTTTAGTTCTTATAAGATTATAATTAAAGCTTCATGGGAGATTTTACACCAAAGCTCCATAATAGTATATATGTTGCTAAGGAAGTTAACTTCGGAAGTTATATATCCACTAGTTTGTAAATAGTCTAGAAAATAGAACTACTAATTCACAATAAAATTGAAGGTTGACATCGTGAATTCAATATCACCTATCTAAAGTGTAACAACAAAAGTCTCCTCCATCCTAGCATCTCTTTTAAAAGAGAAAGTTATAAAAAATGTAAGCATAATTCTAGTTAGTCTTTATATATTTGAAAAAAAATCTTTGGAAACCAAATTATTAACCATCCTCAAATTCTATAAGCAAATCTACTTGTATTAAACTACAAGACCAGCTTATCATATTTGTTTTGAAATCCATTTTTTTAGGATTCCATACATTTTCAATTGAAAATTTTTTATAAACTAAAGCATAGGTTGTTCTAACTCCTGTAGTAATTAACCTTTAACAATTGTACCATCCTTTTTTCTACAATAGCCTAATTGCTACCGATGGGTGGTCTATCACTCATATTTTCTAACCAAATTTTCATATAAGACCCATTTGGTCATAAATATCAACTCAGTTTATTAAGTAAACATATATAGAAGTGTTTCATTTAATAAGTTTGTCCCTTTTAGATAGACACATTTTTTATGGTATGCTTAAAATAAATGATTTTATAAAGTTAACACAGTTGACCATACTGTTGTGAATTTTAGTGGTCTTACAACACGTATGCCTTACCTAATATTTATATGCCCTTTTTATTATATTCTTTAATTCGCCTATTAATTGATTCTAAAACATGAATATGATTGACCACAAAGTCATGCATTAAAGTGTGTCCAACAATATGTATGATGGAAAATGTTAAGTACAGTCCTATATATCCAACCATATGGTTCTTATTCAAGATTAAATTTCAATTTCCTATCATTTTATCAATGTAGCTACTATTTCTCGACTTTTTAAAATTTTCAAAATAAATATTAATTATTTCCCTTATTAGTCACATTTGAGGTTACACTAGCATTTTTCGATGATATATTCTTCTTCTTTAGGAAACCATGTTTCTGAGATAATATATTCTTCATACCTTTATTAATCATAACGCAATTTTTTTTAAAATCCTGTAAAATTCAAACCCATTTTTAAACTCCTTATAAAGCATTAACTATCGACATTGTTGATTAAGGAATTGTTGTTATGGTAATGCCTTAAATACAAATCTTAATCAAACATAAATTAATTTTGATTTGGGAAATTTAAGAAGACAAGATTGCATAGAGAAGAGAAGGCAAGATAGGGTAAATTGTGCCCTTATAAATGTTGATGGAAATAATCTAATGCAAAGATTAGGTAACTTACAAAGAGGTGGAGGACACAAAGGGATGTTAGTGATGCTTTTGAAATAGTTACAAAATCCTATAAAAAAGAACAAGAGAATAAGAAATGGTGTACAATATTATTTGGGAAAGTCACAAACATTGTTGAATCATAATCCATGCCATATGATAGACATTCCAATGAACTTATTAGTCAAAAAGAAGTTGATGATAGTTGACATCAACAACCTTCTTGTTGATATTGCATCTATCATTTTATCCATATACAAGGTGATTCACAAATTTTGTATTCTTCAACTAATTATTTCATTGGATTATGTATTTTATATTTTAGTTTTTAAAAGGCCTTACTGTGATTATTTCTTTAACTTTTTCTTCAAAAAATATAATGTTGGTATCTAGTCATCAAGAATAAAGTTAAGAACTAATCGTGATCTTCTCATATATGTAGTTTTTACTTGTTTACATTTAGCTTAAAAAGAAGAATTATAAGAGTTATGCAACACTATTTAACAATATATATCCATTAGCCTTAAGAATTTTTCCACTAGTTATAGGAGAAATTTAAACATACTGATCTAGTTCCTATTTAGGAAATGAAGATTAAAAAAAATTATTTTGTTATGAAATTTTAATATATTAGATAAGAGTAAAGGAAATTTTTCATTCATCTAAGTAATTAAAAATGTGGACATCTGTTCAATCAATGAATTGGCGTGTGTTAGTAGGGATTAATGAACTATTTCACCATTATAGGATAAATCTCACTGTACTGATATGAGCTATACCATGATTGAGAATAGGAGGAAGACATTTTTTTAAAGGAACTAAAATTTTATAGATAAAGCATAATCCTTTTACTCCGCATAATTATTGAGATTACAGTGAATCAAATACAATGTTATTGGATGTTACATTATACAAGGCATTACTCAATTCAATAAGCTTACTTTATCATATATCTAATGTATCCAATTTTGGATTGTAATTGATTTCCTTGTTCTGACCTTATCAAACCTTAATATGATTTTATCAACATTTCATTTCAGACACATATTTCTATAGTTGTACTTATACTTGGACATGAAAGATTGTAGCATAGGTCATATATATTGTATAATGGTATTTTCTTTAATATTATATTTAGGATTTTTAACAGGACTAACTAGTGAGATTCAAATGTATCTAAATTAATTATATTAGGATCACAATGTCCCTAAATTTTATTGCTTAGAATCCTTATGGTCAATAGTTAATAATAGAAGCAGATACTCGATATAGTTTTTATTAGAGGAATTATCATTAATTGGTGTTGTCATTATATGATGTAATTTTATTACTGAATAAATGATCACACATTCATGTTATTAACACAAATTAATGTTTTGTTCTATTAATATAAATGTTAGCATTATTCATCTAACTTGATTTCCATAAATATCAAACTATGTGAAATCAACTGCATAAAATAAATCATATAATTTGACTGATGATTGATACATTTAAATTATAATATATTTTCTAAGTGTTAGAGTGTATTTTTAGTGTTTTATTATATGATAATCATATTTCAGGAGTTAGATTTATGTTCTTATTAGTGTTTTTTTGTATTTTGATTGATTAATTATTGTTTAAGGCAAGGAACAAGAATTTATTGCTTTGTTTAATTCTTGGTAGTGTTTTGTGTGTTTTATTTGATTAATATTCTTTAAGGCAACAAACAATAGTTTGTTGGTTAGTTATTAAGTGTTTATTTTTTTGTTTAGTTCTTAATTATTTATCTTATAGTTTATTTTAAACAAAGTTTACAAAAATCATTAGGTGATTATTACAATCCTCGCAAGACAACATTTTTTATATTGTAAGTTATTATCTATATACTTACAATTAAGAAAGTTTTCAATTAAAAATTCAGTAAATTTTAGTGCGTCGAGGATAACATCTATTGTAGTCTAAGTTACCTTACTTTAAGGATTTTAACACTTTTGATGTGTGATTAAAGGTGCATGAATGTAACCTCTATAAAAAGTTTGAGTAAAGTACAGGATAAACAAGTTTCTGATATCACCAAATAAGAGAGGCAAATTCAAAAAGCTAGACATAAAGAACCAATAAAAAGAACAATGGTGGAGGAATGGAATCATGGAGAGCAGTAGAACTCTTATGGAATTCATAAGGCTAGGGTTTAATGTAAATCCGTACGGAATAATGAGAGCACTAGTGCAGACCAATACATTCGAAATCAAACCAATATTGTTGAATATGCTGCAAACTAACATTCAATTTTATAGACCAACTTCGTAGAGACATATGACACATTCTGATATAATGGGCTATCAAAAGATGCATCCAAGATAAGGTTCTTTCTGTATGCACTTAAAAATTGAGCCAAGGTATAGCTAAACACTCTCAACCCAGAGAACGTCACAACATAGGACTATTTGTTGTAACCTTTTTCAACTAAATACTTGCCTTTAACTAAAACCACAAGACTCATAAATGAAATCACAAATTTCTAGCAAAGCAAAGGGAAGCCATTATACGAAGCATGGGAGCCATTTAAAGAGTTGCAAAGGAGCTACAAACATTAGCACTTGCCAAAGGAGTTCCTTCTGCAAACGTTCTATACTGATGTTAATCTGCCCATATGAAGCAACATAGATACAGTAGTTGGTGGATCTTTAATGAGGAAAATAGTTAAAGTATCATATGAATTGTTAGAAGGGATGGAAAATAACAACTTTTTATAGATGTTTGAAAGAAGTAAACAGGTTCCAACCTTTAGAGATGAAAAAAGAGTGTTTGCTATGGATTCAATGATAGTATTACAGGTTGAAGTAACAAATTTAGCCAAACAATTAAGAAACCTAAAATCAACTTCTTCTAGCCCAATCAAGGTAAATTTAGCATGGATGCAAACTATATGGATAAGAAAGTCATATCTTAGCTAATTGCTTCCTAGTGAAAAAAAAATGGAGTAGCTTAATTTCACGGAAGCACGAGATGGTTAAGGGGTAATAACCCCTATTCCAATACCTATAATCCTGTGTAGAAGAATCACACAAAATTTTCTTAGTCTAACAATGCAGGAAATTTAATAAAAGCTTAACGCCCACCAGGATTTCAGCAAGATAGACAAAATTCTTTAGAATAAAAAAATGGAAAAATTGATGGATGTTTTAAATTCCAAATTCATAGGCCAAAATGAGAACTAAAAGAGGATGGAAGCGAAATTCAACCAAAATTTGAATAATCATGCTTCTTCCATCGATAATTTGTAGATTCAATTAGGCCAATTAGCTAATGCATTGTCTACATGAAGTGTTGAGAGTCTCTTGAACAATATGGAATCTAATCCAGGGGAGCAATTGAAGGCCATAACATTTATAATTGTGAGCAAGTTAGAAGAATCTCACAAAGTAGAAGACTAAGAGAAAAGGGACAAGAAAGAAGAGAAAAAAGAGCAAACTCCCTATCTTCCTTCCCTTCCATATGCACCAATGATTCCTTTTCCATAGAGGTTACAGAAAAATCAAATGGATCTGTAATTGCAAAGTTCGTAGAGAAGTTAAAGAAATTACTACTTGTCCTTTATATAAGCTTTGGGGAGCATACCTAAGTAGGTGAAGTTACTCAGAGAAATCTTATCAAACAAGCGAACTAGGGAGGACAATCAAACCGTCTCTTTGATTAAAAGTTGTAGCTTTATAATTACTAGCCACATGCCTTTAAAGTTGTAAAGACATCGGGATTTTCACTATACATAATGTTTTTGGTAATTTAGAATTTTCTAAATGTTTATGTGACTTAGGTGAAAGTATTAACCTTATCCCTTTTTCAATTTTCGATAAATTGGAGCTAAGAGATGTAAACTAACATCCATGCTTATTCAGTTGGTGAATCAATCTATAAAGAAATTGCTTTATATGGTAGAGGACGTGACAATAAAAATGGATAAGTTTATTATTCCTATGGATTTCTTAGTGCTTGAATTTGAAGAGGATTGAAATTGTCTATTAATTCTTAGTAGATCATATAAATACAAGAAGAGCTTTGATGGATGTTTATGAACAAAAACTCAATATTTGGATTGGTGAAGAGCATGATGAATTTAATTTAAATAAAGTATTGAAGAATTTGAAAGAAAGCAACTTTTTGTATGAAGATAGATATAGTGGATGAGTTCATAAAAGAGCTAGAAGATATCTATAAAAAAGATGTTAGTGTTATGGAAGTAGATGATGAAGGAGAAGTAAGAAAGGAGGAGTTGAGTGATCCACTGAAGGTAGAGATCTTAGTAAGAATAGAAGCACCCATGATACCCTCCATTGAAAAACCACCCTTTCTAAAGTTGAAAACCAATGGGGAATAAGAAAAAAGAGTGGTAGAGACAATTAGAAAGAACATGAGAGCTGTAGGTTGGAAAATTTTGGATATTAGTATAATCCTAATGTAATGTTGCATAGGACCTTAACATTCAAAAGAGGAATTGGTTAACAAATTAAGCTGAAATGGTCAAGCTAATGACCTTAAAATTAACATGTTATGTTTTATTTTTTTTATTTTGTGTTCATTTGTTGCCTTGTTTTTATGATTTTCTAGTGAGATGAATTTATGGATGTTCATGGTATTAAATGTGTCCAAGTTCCTTCTCTATCAACACCATTATTTTTACCCTTATTTTTATTCATGTTATGTTTATTTTTATATTCTTTATGTTTGCTATTTTTAATTGTACATCATTTTCCTTATTGAGAATAATCTGTTGTTCATGTGTGGGGGCATATAGGAAATTACATATCATTTAAGTATGACTTTGCATTTGCATTGTGATTGTTTATTAGCATTGTGATAGTTTTTCAGTTTTTTCGGATTGTGTAAATATTTTGTTCCATTATGTGTGCATTATATGAATATGTCAATGGAATGAAATCAAAAGAAATTTGCTTATCTATGATGGGCACTTAATTTGTGAAAAAACATTAGCTTGTAAACTTTGGGCTTTTAGTGTTTTTGAGATGAATATGAATGTTGATTAGAATATTATAGGGAAAAGGGTCACTTTTGACCCTAATTTTTTCGCCAATCGACAAGTCTAACCTGAACATTCCAAAGTGAACAATTATAATCCTAACATTTACAAAAAATTAAAGTTTAACCCCCACTCTAACAAAAAATTCAAACGATTATATTACGTATCATGTCAGAGCTAACCTTGGCACTTGAAAGATAAATTTTTATTGAAATGAATGGGTACCTTGCGCTATGTCAACGCTAATGTGGCAAGTTGGCACAAAAATTTTAATTAAATAAAATAAAATGTTAATTTTATTATAAATGTAGGACCTACTATCTTTATTAAATGTTAAACAAACCTTAACCTTTTATTTTTATTAAGTAGAGGGATTAGATTACTGGCCTTTGTTGTTTTGTTTATCCTTCTTTTGAAATTTCTCTAACCCTCCCTCATTGTATTTTGTTTAAGCTTGCCATTTGTTTGCTCTGTTTTCTTCTTGTGTGAGTGGGCAACATGTGATTATAGAAATTTTTAGACTACCTCCCCCCATGATCTTAAGTTTACTGACATGAGAGATTTTTCTCAAGTTTATATTGCTAGCCGCATTCTAAAGCTAAAGCTTAGAGGTCTGCCAAACCCACATCAAGGGAAGAATGATAGGTTTAGTGGGGTTAATTGCATTGCTAAAAGTCTCAACCATCAGAACCATTTTGATGGTGTTCCTATGGGAAGTAGATATGAGGTTAGAACTACATCAAGAATATAAATAGGAAAAACACTAACTTATTCAATATATTTGGAAGCCTAGGTCCTTTACATGATATCATCATTTGTTGGATTAATCAACGTGAAGTGCACTAAGGAGAGGTTATAAAGGGTCTTTAGCTACTTGTTGTGGAACTAATTTGTTCTAGAATTTTCTACCTCCCAAGCATACGTTAGGTAGCTATTAGTTAATGGAATAATAGATACAAATGGCTTTGTAGTTGACATTATCAGACTAAAAAGATACTATCAATCCTTGAAAGAACTTCTTGGATACTTCATCCATGATGTTTTGGTAGAGGCAAGGGTTGTTAAAGATTCAAAACTTTTGGAGGCCTTGCATGTTTACTCAAATGAACATCATCTTCTACTTCATGGTCATATGTTTGAATAGTATCCAAATTCACTAAAATATAACACATTTATACAAAAGAAAAATCACCATTTAGCCACTGGAATGATGATCTTTCATTAGCTCCTTTTGATCTTTTAAAGCCATCTAATGTTCTGAATTTAAACAGGTTCAAGGTTAGTGTTGATCTTAATGAACTCAAGGCCTCCATTTCTATACTATTATAGCTTCCAAACTGCTTAACTTCTTAAAAAAAAGACTGGATGAATCTCATAGGAGTGTTAAAAGATCTGTTCATTTTGTAAAAGGTGGCCCTAGGTGTGAAGATTGTAGGAAAGGAAAGAGACATAAGTTAAGTGAAGAAAGGAGCTTGTTCCTTTAAGGACATTTTCTAACATTAGATGTTGAAGATAGCTAGTGGGCAAGAAACGGATTGAATTCAATATATTCTCCAAAAGTTTATGTAAAGTGTAAATATAACGATGAAGGTGGGTCCGACATATAATAATAAAATCAAAATTTTCTTTTATTTAAGTAAAATATGTTTTTAATTGCTAATTATAGCATAAATGAAACTTTAGGGAAGTTATTATTTTACCACACTCTAAGTTATTCTTTCATAAGGAACTTTGAATAATCTTATGCAAGATTTGTTTATCAAATGTCTAAAGCTATTCTCCATTCATATAAGCTATCTTTTTAATATGGTCTTAGCTTATAATCTGGGATATAATTTATTATCAAATTCAAACTTTAATATCTGAAATGTCAATCTTTCTTAATAATTTCTATAATTTTCACTGGCCATAGAATGAGTTTGAGGGTTTTCAAATCTTATAGCTAGTAAATAAGGTCAAGTTTATTTTAATTGTCAAACCAAAACCATAATCTCCTCTCATTCTTTATTTTAACTTTGATTTCTTCGATCATAGTATTCTTCAATTTTAAAGTTTTTTTTGAAAAGTAATTAAGTTCATTAAAAAATGAAATAACTACATAATGGTTAAAAAGATTAACTCCTAATAATTGGAGTTTGATACAACAACTCAAGCAATTTTACAAAACCAACAGGCAACGTTTCTAGTTTAACTCTCCTATAGTTATGGTTTGTGCATAAGAATGCATCTGGAAAGACTCATCCTGGAGTTCCCCTTCTAAAACCCGAGTGGAGGCCTTCTGGCAACCCCACGGTAACCTCTAATCAATATCTGACTTAACCGAAGGGTTCTTATAAAATCAAGTCGTTCAACTATTTAAAACCTTTTATACTTTAATAATTAAAAGTGCGAAAAATAATAGGAACTCTTTTATCATTTTATCAAAAATTTCGGCAACCTAACGACTGCATTTTAACATTCCCAAAATTTCAAAAACCTACATAACATATTTTAAAGCACTTTTATAGTCACACTGATTTCTCAACTAAAAATTATGTACTTCAAGTCCACTCATAAGCAACCTCAAGCATATAATTCTCAACAATCACCACAATAAACTTTAAAAAGCTAAAACATATTTAAGCATTTCATTTAAAAGCTTTTATAAACATCCATTCTTTACACAAATGTACATATCAAAATGACACAATAACAGCAGTACCCGACGATACAACTAATCTTGTGACAAAGTCCTAATTACTGCAACACTTGTACGCATACTTGGGGTGGTTTGTTTAAAAACATAAAAATAAGGGTGAGCTAATCAGTTTACTAAAAGGTAACTTTTTATAACAACATAACTAAAAATTCCATATAATCATATAAAGCTTATAGTAAAACATTTTCCATAACAATTTATTCGTGCATCATCAAATCTAGTAATAACATAACATTTTATAAAACACAATTTCAATTTTTCTAAAATAATATTTTGAAATGATTTTCAAATTTAAACTCATAATATAAAAGTTTCTACTTTCCTTTTTGCTTTTTGCTTTTTCCTTAAACAATAAACAGTAGTGGCAATAAGTTTTCTAAAAAATTTAATATTGAAAAATAAGCCAACCACTAGAATTGGTACCATATAATACCTCTCAAATAACTTTTAACATAAATAGTGGTAGAATTACTATTTTCACTTTCCTTACTCAGCATAGCCCACTACTAATTTCTTTACCATACAATAAACTAAGCCTAAAGTCACGAAGCTAGTTCTACATCACTTACTTGTGACTGGTTAACCACTAGTTACACTATTGGTCCTGTATCGCTTTAACCACTATATACAAGTAATTACAGAGCTAGTTCTACATCACTTACCCATAACAAGTTAACTACTATATACTGGTGGTTACGGAGCTAGTTCTATATCACTTACTTGTAATAAGTAACAAAACTGGTTCTACATCGCTTACCTATGACTGGTTGACTACTATTTACAGAGCTAGTTCTACATTGCTTACCCATAATAGGTTAACCATTATAAATATACCAGCATAATAACATGTATGAAGCCTAACGATGTACCATAGGCAAAAGCAACTTTTACATTTACGATTCATTTTATTTTCTAAATCAAGTATCGGATTATTCATAATTGAATTATTTCAATATAACTCCTAATCACATAAATTTTAACTTTAAAATTAACACTCATATATTAGCAAAGAATGCACTTATGCTAGCAATATTCACTTTTAAAATATCATTTATATAAAACTCAGTATAAATATTTATTTTATGGTCAAATGAAAACTATTTGCATAAACTCAATTTAAAGAACACTCACATGTTATCAATTCTTTTACACAAAATTAAGTCATATAATACAGTTAAAATACACTCATAATTTTCCACACTTATCACCAAGCATACTTACACATTCGGTGACTCTCCTTTACCTACACAAAACACATGTCTCTTAGGCATTTATTTCCAAATTGGGATATAAGGCATTAAAATTATATATTCGGTTTAACCGAATTCGAGATTTGTATCTAAGCTTGTAAAACGCATGTTAATCATATTTCTGCTTACTTCTGTAAGCTAACCTATTGGTCACCGTTTCCAAATCTAACTTCAAAATTCACCTAAATACTATATTTTATCCATTCTAACTTACCAATTCTTTCAAAACACATTCTCATCCAATTTAATTAACCATGTCACAATCATGTAGGAAGAGTCACGGCTTTGACCCATGTCTAGAATCCATACCTTCACTTATTCCTTAATTTGCACATACTAAACATTTAAATTAGTTTTTAGGTCTTCTAGACATTTGTTCCCCTATATCTCTATTTTCTAAATCATCAAGAATCATGTCATTTTAACTTCTAAATCATGAAAAATGTACCAAATTTCACAAATTGTTTCAACAAAGGGGCAGTATCAGGTTACCACTTTTGATCTCAATTTATGATATCATTCATCCTGAATTAAGTCTAGGTCTTTTCTAAAGATTTCTAGAAATATGGCTTAGGTTTTAG
Source organism: Erythroxylum reticulatum (assembly GCA_025504915.1). Lineage (NCBI taxonomy): Eukaryota > Viridiplantae > Streptophyta > Magnoliopsida > Malpighiales > Erythroxylaceae > Erythroxylum > Erythroxylum reticulatum. The sequence goes on along the minus strand of JANSVA010412944.1, from coordinate 4,562 downwards.
GTACAATTGAAATCACTCAATTTAAATGTCTGAAGGCCAAGTTATGGCCAAAACAATGAGACTATGCTATAAATGTTGAAATCGCAGTTAGATTGATGAATTATTCGTGGTGCAAATCTATAGTACATCATCTTCCACATTGGCCCACATTTGACCAAGAAATTATAACTTCTAAGCAATTGATTAAATGACCAAGCTATATGAATGGACCATAAATTAGTAATAAATACCTCATAATCATCACCAAATTCTTCATTGCCCACCACTTTAATAGCCTCCACAAACACACAATGCCCACCAACAATATCACTCATCAAAATGAGCACTTTCTTAGGACTCTCAGCTTTAACACCATTAGTTAGCAAGCCCTCATTCACCATAACTTCCGAATTGTTTTGAGACTTAACGCTCCACAACTACTCAAGCTGAGTGAAGCAGTGACCTTCTGCTTCTTATTACAACTGAAGCTCTCAAACAAGAGATAATTGGTCTTGAACGACGAGTGACCATTTGAATTTATGCTCTAAAATGTTGCATTAATAGTAGATCTACCCACATGGGCAACAAAATCGAAGATAGGAACAAATTCTTGGCTAACTATTAAAGTGTGATGCACGATGATTAGAAACTAATTAGAGCTTAATTAAAAATCCATAACGATGTTTGTGTGTCCTATCAAGTAAAAGCCAAATGGATTATATCCAATAGTTGATGCAAAAAAGAATAAAAGAAAGCAATCAAATGGACAGAGTAGAGTAGAGGAGGGAATGAGAGTGACGATGATGGTGATTATATGAGAGAAAGAGAGATGAAATCTAAGGTTTACACATATAAACACCCATAAAACTCAGAATGAACAATTTATCCTTTATTGAATTAAACCAATAAACTTTTCTAAATAAATTCAAAAAATGTTCTATATAATTCTAAACTTCAATATATTCTAATTAAACCTAAAATTTTTCAATTATTAGAACATTATAATTGGGCACCTTATCTCCAAAATTTGATCTTTTTACATAAAAATTTTCGAATTACTCGAATTCTATTTAAACAACTTCCGTTTTGATTTGTTTCAGTTCTTGTGGACTCCAATCCGAATTCTAAAACTTTTCATCGCATTCTGAAATTATTTGGTAACTTTTTGATTACCCAGAAGAATTTTTGAATTGAATCCAAAAATTACTAAATGTCACTGAAATCGTTCGGATTTAATTCAAAAGTATCACCTAAATTTCCAAAGCACATATCAGGACTTTTAAAACTAGTTTAGATTCATTCCATAGCTTTTTGTAGTTTGTGAGAATTTTCTAAAAAGGTTTCGATCGAGTCTAGAACCGTCTCTAGTCTATCCATGATCTCCATTATAACCTCAATAATACATTTAAATGTTTAAATTACTCTAGTACATCACAAATAAAGCATACATTATAAAATGCATGTATAACACATTACCTAGTACAATTATCAAATTAGGATATTACAACATCTATTCAGAGTCTTCAAACAACTTCCATATTCTTTTTTGCCATAAACACCTTATTGGTTGTTCTAATTGATTTAATTTCCAACTCCCTTCCTTTTAGGGAGAGCATACTTCTTCTAATTTATCTTGGCTTTATTTGTTTCTCATCCAAGTCTTGACCACAAGAAGTTTCTCAGTAACTTTTCCACCTTCTTGAATAGATTTAGTGGCAAATAAAAATGAGAGGTATAATGAATGTGTAAATTCTCCAGCACTGTACAAACAAGTTTGCACATGAGAGGAATTTATTGTTCAAATGTCTTATTATCTTTTAAATTGAGTCAATGAGAGGCATGATGTATCTAAAAATTAGTATTTTGCCAAAGATTGAAATGCTTAGATATTTGAAAAGAAGCTTATGTGGGTTAAAAGCTGAAATCCTTGACAAACATTTACCTGTCCTAAGGAATCTGCAAAAACATAAAGACAACTTTTGGTTTTATTTATGTACAGACCTAATAAATAACTAAAGGATTAAAGAATATTAATATGTAGTTGAATTGGATCAGCCCCACGTATTAACAAGACGTCATCTGCAAATATAAAGTCAAACAACTCCAACTTCTTGCATTTGTTGTGAAATTTAAAGCTCCTATAGCTCTTAGTGTTATGAACAAGCATTCTTGATAATACATTAATGCGCAAGATGAATAAATAAAGAGATATTGAATCCCTTTGTTTATGCCCTTATAGGATTTTTGGTTAATTGGAATAATCATTTCATTCCTGATTTATTCCTAATAATCGGTTATTCCCTTGTTTAGTTGAAGAAAACATATAGAATATATAATCCAAGGGTTTACTTACTCCTTGAGTTTGAGGAATAAGTAAACTCATCACCCCTATCTTTTTCTATTCCAAGTTTATTCTAAGTGGTTGTGAATAAAATTGAGGACATATTGTACAAAAATATCCTTAAGAAATTCACATAATAACTTAGTAGTAGTAATAATAATAATAATAACAAGAAGAAGAAGAAGAAGAAGAAGAAGAAGAAGAAGAAGAAGAAGAAGAAGAATAAATTAATAATAAAAATAAAATTAATAAGAAAATTAATAATCATAATAATAAGAAAAAAATCAACAACAACAATAATAATGATGATGATGATAATAACAACAACAACAACAACAACAACAACAACAACAACAATAAGAATAAGAATAAGAATAATAGTAATAGTAATAATAAAATTAATAGTAATAGTAGTAGTAGTAATAATAATAATAAAAAGAACAAGAACAAGAACAAGAATAATAAAAAGATTAATAATAATAGTAATAATAATAATAATAATAATAATAATAACAACAACAACAACAATTATAATTATATTATCTTATCTTCTTTGAAAGTTTCAAGTTCTCTGAGAGTATATAAAAAGTTATAAACTATTTCTTTATCTAAAATATTTGCATCAATATCTTCTATTATATTTAAATAAACAATAACTATAAATTAGTAATATATAAAATTATTTTCTTACTATAATATCTTATACTTTCAATTTTTAAGTATGTTTTAAATAAGATATGAATTGACTAACTTCTTAATTCATTCATTTTCGTGAATATATTTTTTCAAGTTTATTATAATCAAGATCGATGACTCTTTTTCTTTAATTTAAAGATTAATGTAACTATTGTTTTTACTAAACATTTTGAATACATAATCTAAAAACTATAAAATTAATAATAAAAATAAGATTACTTAAAAATAAATTGACTTTTTGTTGTAATTTTCAGTTTTTAGTTTTCAGCTTTTAGTTTTAGTTTCTTATTTTCAGTTTTAAAATTTCTTTTAAATGAAAACAAAAACTTGTTTAGTTGTAATTTTAATTTAGTTATTTTTATCACTAATAATAATTAAATTTTAGATAAAATCTAAAGATAAATTATTTTTAATTAAATATATTTATCTTAATCTCTTATGTAATATTTATTAACAAATTATTAATAAAATTATTTTATTAAAATAAATATTTTAATTTTAATTTCAATATTTTTAATAATTAAATTAAAATTTATTTGAATTATATATTTTTTGAAGATATTAATAAATTTAATTAAATTTATTAATAATAATCTATTTAAAATTTAAAATTTAATTACAAAAATTAAATAAAAATTTAAAGTAAAATTAAATTATTCATGATTCTCATTAATAATAATTTTAATTAATTCAATATATAATATCAAATTAAAATTTTCATAATTATCATTAAAATTAATATACTAAATAATTAAATATATTATTTAATTAATAATAATTCAGATTATGGAAAAAAACAAAAGCCACTTTTTGTAATTTTAATAATTTTTGAAAGCTTTAAGAAACTAAGACACAAACAAAAACTCAAATAAACAAATTTTTTGATTTATTAATTTAAAAATAAAAACATAAAAATAAAAATAAAAATAAAAATAAACATACCCTAATAAAATACTTATTGTTCGTCTTTATATTATAAACAAAATAAATATTCTCATCAAGTTTTTGGTGTTTTAAATGATTTCATTGCCTCGAATGAATACATTCAAGCACTTTTTAAGCTCAACTGAAAACTAAGCCTTTGTTTGGATCCTTACTTGCACAAAAGAAAAGAAAGAAAATATTGAGAGAAAAAGAGGAGAAAAGAATGGAAAAAAATGGGACTTTCTTTTCTTTGTTTGTTTTCCTAATTTATCAAAGGAGGAAATTAAAACTTATATTGGATAAAAGAATTTTTTGAGACCTTTATGCCATTGATTATGGAACTTGTTTATCCTTTGCTATGAAAACTTCAGCATACACAGATAAAGTATTATCAAATTTGATAACAGAACTCAACAATGAAGCTTCAAGGAGTTGAGATTTCTATTTGTAACTAGAGTTTTTAACTTTCCAATTACTGTGTAATATAAAACAATATCTTTGGCATTAAAAAAAAAAGAATTTCATCATACACTGCATGCTTATTTCACTACCATCTGTCATATGCTTATTTCACTACCAAGATCGATCTCATTTATATGTCAAAAGAACAACTATTCTATTT
>JANSVA010412919.1:4628-22569 GCA_025504915.1 Erythroxylum reticulatum | reverse complement strand
AAGGGAACCACGTTATCATCTAGTATGTGTGAGATTTTCTGAATAAAGTTTATTTCATTGATGAATATTAAGTGTCTTCTGAATTGCTTTTTATGATTGAATTGATTGATCTCTAGGGTGCACAACTAAGAATTGATTGATTTAATTTACAGCCAGATTAGTAAGATTTGATGTTCAGTTTTGCTAATCCAAAATGGCAATTAAGATTACCATCCTTACGTTAGGGATTGGAAATTCTAAGAAAGATACTTATCTAGATTAAATACATGTTATATGTTTATTGTCTTGCTTATTGGTTCTCTTGGTTCTTAAAGCTATTAATTAATCAAACTTAAGATCGTATCAAAGTTGTTGGTTAATACGAGTGATTAAAATACATGTTTCTATTCATTTAATCTTAAGACAGAACATCACCCAATGAGTATTTATTAATGGGCTTAAATTTATATCCATGATCTATATTAGTTGATAACATAGGTGACCCGAAACCAATGTTCGTTATTAATTTTCCATATCTGAATATTTTCGTTTATTTTAAAATTTTTTCATTTTTAATTTCTTTAAACCACGTTAATTCAACCCCCTAATTTATTTTAGTTTTCAACTCGTATAATATTTACTAATAGATTCCTCGTGGAAACGATCCCTACTTTCCACTACTACATTAATTTGTGTTGCAAAAAGTTGGTTTCTTTTTATATTTGGTTGTAAGCGACAACATTACCATATATAGATCATTAAATGTCTTCGACTTCTTTTTATGTGTAAATAAGGAAAAGAACTCCTATTAGTATTAAAAATATGTGAATGATATTAGAAGAAATAAGTTCATGAAAAAAGAAAAAGGCAGTAAGTCATCACACTACCAAAAAATGAATGAGAAATAGAATTTTTATAGTTTGGAAATGGTTTTATGTCTAGAGTTTCTTGCCTTTAATGTTGTTAGGAAAAAGGTGAAGATATCCAAATTAACAATATTTTGCATATTGCAAGAGCATGGATTAAACCAAATGTTATATAGTTGAAAAAGTACAAAAAGAAAAGACTTCATTAATTATTCAAGGTACTGATTTTATTACCATATCAAAACAATTATGATTTTTCTTTTATGGTAAAAATGGACAAAGTTCAAGCAATCTTTTTACTTTTTTAACAGAACATCATATATCTATTTCTATTTGATGTTAACATACTTGTCCCAATATAGTAGGTTGCAATTATGAATGGCCTATTCTAAAAACATTTATGACTTTCTACCTTCTTTCTCTTAGTAATATATAAAAGGCAAGAACGAAAACTAAGAAGATCATAATAAACAATAAAATATGTTACGGACTTCAAGAAAATTGAATATTTGAAACAAGTTAACAAATAATTAGATGAGATATCCTATACATGCAAGAAGCATTAAAACATATCAAAACAAGGAAAGTATATGAACAAATCATTAACTCTATAGTTTATTAGTAGTTTCTCAAATGTTACAAGTTGCCCAATAATGACTTTTTTTAGCAATGCACTAATATGTTAAGATCATACTTTTGTTACAAAAGATTAACATCTAACAAGGCATAATTTTCACATAGCATAAGAATTTTTTAATTTATCATGATACGAAACAATTTACGAAGTAAAGAGGGTAATATGTTAACTATAATTCAACCTTAAATTTTGTGTATAATTAAAGCCACTAAATATGGAATATTATTATTTCCATAATTGGTTTCTATAATCATGCATTTTATATTTTCTTGATTTAGTATTTTTGTGTACAAGTATGATGCACACCTTTAAAGGAGATATAATTCTTCATTTCTCTAGTTTTGACTCTCAATATCTTTGTATGATTTTCATGGTATTAAAGCCAAAAAATTCAAACTTGTTTTGTTTTAGTAGTTTCGCTTCTTTTCACTGCTACTGCAAGCAATTATTTGGTGATTTATGGTACTTAAAAAAATTTTTAGATGCATCCTAAAATTTGTCTTTTATAATCTCATGGAGTTTGAAAATTTTGATATTATATCTGTTAACTTCAATGGGAGGCACTATCCTCTTTGGGAGTTTCATTTTCGGATGTGAATAGAAGGGAAAGAATTATTTGGAATATTAATTGGATCATTGAAAGAATCAATTGATGATAAAGAAAAAGCAAATAATGCTGAAAGTATTACTTTTATTTTAAATTATGTCTAGAAAGATATTTCTTTAAGTTTTTGGTCTTTTTGTACTGCTATTGCAATATAGGATCACCTCAAGAAAGTATAATACCAAAGAAACTAGGCTAGACAATTTGAACTTAAATATGCGATTGTATGCTCAAGCAAGATGATAGGGTATAAAACATTTTATTCTAAATTGTTGGGATTATAGACTGAATTAGATATGGTGTCATTAATTCGGCCTATCAAGAGGTAAAGAAAGAAGATAGAAGTATAATGCTTTAATTTATCATGAAACTCAGACCCTGGTTTGAGAATGTTAAGGGCCCAGGGCTTACATAATTAATCAATGAATATTACATATTGACTTACTTTTAGATGATCTTATTTGAGAGGAAGCTCAATCACACGTAAGTTATTTTGGATGCTAATGTTAATTTGGTAGATGATGTTTTTTTAGCTTATCATGGCAGGCCTCACATAAAACAGTCAAGTGGAGATTATGGCAACATGCAACATTGATTTTGTAATGGCATCAAACTTATACAATCTCATCACAATATGAGGAATGAATGAAACTACAATGAGAAAAAGGGGTGTGTGATACTTGAATGGTGACTTCTACAAAGGAATTAACCAAACCAATATGTATTTTCACTGCTAGTTCGGTGAAGAACATATAATGGATGATCTAATCTACTTTATAAATAACTCTCCTAAGTGTTATTTCCCCTACCTTTTTTTGTTACTAGTTTATCAAATAAAATAAGCCCTTCATCTCCTTAGTTCTTTGAATCTAGCCTTGAATCACATGTCAAATCATAAACATTTTTTTTCAAAATTTCAACCTTATCTATAAAATAAATTTATTATCACTACTAATAGAGAATGCCTACTTATCTAAGGGATAAGAGCCATTTCTTTCAATAAATCTCTTTCTCTCTCTAATTCTCTTTATATCCCAAATTTAATTTCTAACTTAATTTTTATTGTTTAATTGGTTTATCAAATTGTTTTGTTAACTTTTCTCTTATTGATTATTTATTATAGGACCTTCACAATAGGAAGGTGCTTGGGAAGGTGCATAAATAAAGACTATTATTTTACTTGTATAACACATAAATAAAGACTATTATTTTACTTGTATAACCTATCATTGCAAAATAATGGGTCTTTTTTTCCATTTTACTGTTCTATTTCTTCTTTAAATGATTTTTTATTGGTAATAAAAAGTGGTGACTTTAGCATCAATCCCTTGGACACCATCAAGCAATTAGATTTAAAACATATTTTATTAAGATGTTTTGTCTATTAAGTTAACATGTTTTGTTATGATGTTTTTTTCTATTAAGTGTTGATATTGAGTTTTGAAATTTCAATTGTGAAAGTTGCCCTTTTAGTAAAGTTGTCAAGTTACATTTCACTCCTAGTTGTTCTTATGTCAATACACCTTTTGATCTCATTCATACTGATTTATGAGGACCATCACCATCTTTGTCTTAATTGGGCTATTGATATTTTGTATTATTTATTGACCATTACACATGGATTTTTTTCTTACATGTTAAATATGATCTTACCAATATAGCAAAATCCTTTGTTAATATGATTGAGACACAATTTGGAAAAATCATTAAAAACTTTTGGTACTGATCCTTGGGAAGAATTTTGTTGTTCATAACTTACCACTTTTTTTCCAAGAGAAGGAAAATTTCCATCAAGTATCTTGTCCCCAAACATCGGAACAAAATGAAGTAGTTGAAAGGAAAAATCAACATATGGTTGCAATTGCTTATACTCTTTTACTTAAATCTGATCCCTCATAGTGTTTAGGTGGAGGCTATTCACACAACTGCTTTTCTTATAAATTGGTAACCTACACTTATACTTGACAATAAAATACCTTAGTTTTACTTGTATAAGAAAACTCCCCAAGTACTCTCAATTTAGAGTTTTTGGTTATATTTGCTTTGTCTTAGTGCCTCCCCATAAATGAACAAAATTATCCCTAATGATTTCAAGCATGAGTTTCTTAATTATAATAAGAAATATAAAGTCTATCCTTGTTATTGAAGGGATTTTTGAAAGATTAACAGTAATAAATTCGCAAATTTAAATTTGAAATACCAAGATCCATGTAAATATTGAAACCAAATTCAAGATCAGTTATACCTTTTTTGTAGTAGAAATAGGAAGAGGAATTGGTAGTGTCTGAAAAGAGCACATCAAATGCCACGCCTCTATTGGTATCTACACACACGCAAGACTAAATATCACTCTCACAATGTGCTAGCACCAATCTCGTTCCTCTCTTTCTTTAGATGAAGATGTGTGTTAGGGTTGTGATTAAAAGACCATCCATCTTCTAATCTCCCAATATCTATATATATAGGAAAACCCTAACTGGTTAAGTGTGAATTAGACTTAGTTTGCAACCTTGTAGGCTTATTTAATATTAGTAGTAAGCCCAAACTTCTTTTAGTCCTACAAGTTATAAGCGACCTCTAACAAGACATTATAACTACCTAATATTAAATAAAGTCAGAATACGACACTACTTGAATCACAAAACGATAATTAGAGCACAGTACATTCTATAATTGGCTTACAGGGCATACACTAACATCATAACTGATAATTAGAGTACATCATATAATTGGTTTATAGGGCATACACTAACAATCTCCCACTTGCACAACAACCAATTATCCATATGTAGTTCCTTTGTCTCATTATATCTTGACTAAGCATAAGGCATAAAACAGTGTCATCATTATTAGACTCGATCATGTTTCTTGATCTTTGAGTTAAAATATGAAACAAACGATTGACATTCACCTTGTTTATGCATGAACATGCAAATTTTCAATTTCAGCTCATCGAAGGGCCCAAGAATATCTTTCTCTCGTTATATAGGAGAGACAAATTCCATCTTGTTCATCCACATTCCTCCATATGATTCATAGCATGCTCGAGCATTGCTTTTATAATTACCTTTTATGATTGACATTTGACAACATCAAAACAAACTATTCTTTATGTGGAAAATCGTGACAAACTCAAGTCAAAGGACTATACTCAGTAGCTGTGATAAGAACCACTTATGAAACTTATATAACAATCTTTGAAGTGTTCTCATAATGGGTTGGTCCAACTACATGTTCTCAAACATGAACCTATGTGATTAACTTAATATCTCCATATTAATGACCTGTGAAACATGGTCATCAGTTAATCAACATGCTAGTCTCAATAGTAACTATTATCCCTTACATTAATGACATTGACTAGGGACTTTTAGAATAATTGTATCCATGTTACAATACAGTCTCACGATCAAGTCACACACTTAATGGATAATTATAAGATACACATTATTTATGGGATCTTAATTCTAATTTATTTATAACTCCATTAAATATGAACATAACAAACAATAAATAGGTATTATTAATGAATTATCCAAAAACAACATGTCCCAAAATTTCACTCTTACATGATCACACATCCATATGTCTAATGCCTAATGCTCTCGTTTAACAATCATGCTTAGCTTGCGAGAGAGGCTTAGTCAATGAAACAGCTATATTAAGATCTGTTAATGCCTTTACATACCTTCACATCACATGTTTCAACAATGTATCGAATAACGTGAAAACACATGAGTATTTGTTTGGTCTTCTAATAAGATTTTGGTTCCTTAGCTTAGGAAATGGCTCTGTTATTATCACAATAAAGATATACTAAATTCATAATGCTAGGAAACACACCAAGTTTAATGATGAACTTGCTACCCCAAATAACCTCTTTTGCTACTTCTGAAGCAACAATGTACTCAGCTTCTATTGTAGAATTAGAAACTGTGTCCAACTTAGAATTCTTCCAACATACTACTCCACCATTCAAGCATAATACAAATCCTAATTGCTATCAGAAGTCATCTTTCTCTTATTAGAAGCTGGCATCGGTGTAATTACTTTCAATGAGCTTTTCCTCACCTCCATAGATTAAGAACATATCCTTAGATTTTCTTAAGTACTTAAAAATGTTCTTAACAACTATCTGGTGACTTTCACCTAGATCTAACTGGTATCTACTCGTCATGTAAGCGTGTGCAACATCCGTAAGAGTACACAACATGGCCTATAAAATGGATCCTATAGTAGATGCATACAAGATCCTACTTATTTGGTTTTGCTCAACTTGTGTCAAAGGGCACTAAGCCTTACTTAAAATTATATCGTGTGACATAGGTAAGAAGCCTTTCTTAAATTCTTGCTTCTTGAATATGTGCAAAACCTTGTCGATATAAGTGCTTTGACTTAGTTCAATAATCCTTATTGATGTCCAATAAGCCTTCTCGATCTATCTCTATAGACTCTAATACCCAAGATATAGGCTGCCTCACCTAGCTCTTTCATTGAAAAACAACTTCCTAACTAAGCTTTCAAAAATTGAAGCATAGGAATGTCATTTGTAATGAGTGGTATGTAACTTACATACAAGACCAATAAAACAATTGTGCTCCCACTAGTCTTCATGTAAACACAAGGTTCTTCTTCATTTCTTAGGAAACCAAACTCATTGAACAACTTATTAAAGAAAAGATACCAACTCTGAGAAGACTGCTTCAATCTATAAATGGATTGCTTCAATCTATAAATGGATTGTTGAAGCTTGCATATTTTCCTAGCTTCTTTTAGGAGAAATGAAACCTTCAGGTTGTGTCATGTACACATCCTCTTCTAGATTCCTGTTAAGGAAAGTTGTTTTCACATCCACTTCCCAAATATCATAATCATAGTATACAACAATTTCTAGGAGGATGCAAATGGATTTAAGCATCACAACTGGTGAACAGGTCTTATCATAGTCAATAGCATGAATTTACTTTAAACCTTTAGCCACTAATAGCACTTTGCATACATATACATTGCCATCTATATTAACTTTCTTCTTGGAAACCCACATGCACTCAATGGCTTTTACATCATCAGGGAGGTTAACCAAAACTTGTACTTTATTTTAATACATGGATTCCATTTTGCATTCCATGGCCTGAAGCCATTTGTTAGAGTCAGGGCTCATCATTGCTTTCATGTAGGATATAGGTTCATCATCCTCTATTAGTAATAGATCATAATGTTCCGTCACCAAGAAATCATACCTTATAGGTTTGTGATAGACCTTTTTAGACCTACGTGGGGTTGGTGTCACAGGTGTAGTTTCTATAGCTCTTTATAGATCTAAACGAGACTCCTCCTGGGTTGGAGCATTCTCCTGTAACTCTTGAATTTCTTCAAGATGTACTTTACTCTCGCTAGCTCCTTTAGAAATAAATTCACTCTCTAGAAAGACACCATTTCTAGCAACAAACACTTTGTTCTTGGTGAATTGTAGAAGTAGTATCATTTAGTTTCCTTAGGATACCCCAATAAGAAGCATTTATTAGATTTGGGTCTAAGTTGACAAGATGTTAACCTTTTAACATAAGCTTCACATCCCTAAATTTTTAGAAAAGACAAACTAGGAACCTTTCCTACCCACGTTTCACATGATGTCTTTTCTACCACCTTTTATGGACTTCTATTTAGTGTAAATGCAGCTGTTTCAAGAGTATATCCCTAAAAGGACAATGGAAGATCTGCATGACTCATCATAGATTGAACCATATCTAATAATGTTTAATTCTTACTTTCAGACATACCATTCCATTGCGGTGGTCCAAGTGGAGTGAGTTGTGAACTATTCCACATTCTTTAAGATGGACATCAAACTCTTGGCTCAATATTCACTACCTCACTCTGATTGAAAGCCTTTTATTGTCTTGTCATGTTAGTTTTGTACTTCATTTTGAAACTCTTTGAAAGGATTCAAATTTATGTTTCATTAAATAAACGTAACCATATTTACTAAGGTCGTCAGTAAATGTAATGAATTAATGAAAACCTCCTCTAGTAGTAAAATTTAATGGTCCATATACATCAATACGTATAAGTGCTAATAAATCACTAGCCCTCTCACTGTGTCCAGTAAAAGACATTTTAGTGATTTTTCCCAATAAACAAGATTCATATATCTCATATGATTCAAAATTAAAAGAGTTTAAAAGTCTATCATCATGGAGCTTTTGTATGCGCTTCTTGTTTATAAATTCCGAATGATAATGACAAAGGTTGGTGAGATTCGAATCATTATATTTGAACCTTTTAGTATTTGTGTTATAATTAGGCCTTTCTAAATTCAGAATATATAAAGCCCATTCTTTAATTGGGCATTACCACAAAATATGTTATTACGAGAAAATGAACAACAATTGTTCTTAACCGTAAAATAAATACCTACCATGTCCAAAGATGAAATAGAGATAATATTCCTAGTTATAACAGGTACATAATAGCAATTATTAAGTTCTAAAACCATGTCTGAAGGTAAAGACAAATGAAATGTCCCTATAGCTAAAGCAACAACTCTTGCTCCATTGCCTACTCGCAAGTCCACTTTGCCCTTTACAAAAATTTTACTACTTTGTAGTCCCTACAAATTTACACAAATGTGAGAACCACAACCAATATTTCTATAACATAAATACTTAAAGAAGAAGTGTCATTACTCTTCTTCTTCTTTATATCTTCCAAATATTTCTTGCAGTTTCTCTTCCAATGACCCGATTCATTACAATAATGGCACATATCATCATTAGAAGGACTAGGCTTAGTCTTAGGGTTAAGTTTGGGCTTGTTCCGATTCTTAATTAGACCTTTGCCCTTGCCTTCCCTTTATCATTGCCTTATTTCTTAAAAATTTTCCCCTTTTGGACTATGAGGACCTTAGGGGTAGGGTCCTTCTTAATGTTCTGCTTAGCAGTCTTAAGCATCCTATGCATCTCAGTCAAAGATTTATTTAGATTATGCATATTATAGTTTATAAAAAAGTATCATAATGATCTGGTAGAGACCGAAGGATGATGTCAGTAGCCAAATCTTGGCTTATAGGAAATCCCAATCTTTCCAAATTCTCAACAAAGCTAATCATCTTTATGATATGTGGGTTGACTGGGCTCCCTTTTGCCAACTTGCATTCTAAGAGAGACTTTATAGTTTGATACCTCTCAATTCGTGCTTGTTCTTGAAATAGATTTTTAAGGTTTGTAATCATCTCATAAGCTCCCATATTCTCACACTGCTTTTGCAAATCTGACTTCATAGTTGCTAATATGAGATAGCTAGCATCAAGGGCGTCAACCTCATACTTCTTATAAACATTCCTTTCTGCATGGGGAGCATTGGAAGGAGATGCCTATAGAGGGAGTGGCTTTCCAAGGAAATATTCCTTTTCTTACTTGAGAACAATTCTCTAGTTTCTATACCAATCCAAGATGTCTAAACCATTCAACTTGTCCTTCTCAAGGACAAATCATAGTGAAACACTAGATGAAATGTTGGTGGTCATTATTATCTATAACAGAATATGCAAATTTTTAGTGAAATATTCATTAATAAAACCCAATTCTTAACAATTAAGAAGCTCCCACTATACCCATATAACATATGTCCCTAAAAAATGAGTATAGTAGTCTAATATCTATATTTCACCAAGACCTACGTGAGCTTTGGCTCATCACCTGAATCTTAGTTATTTAGGTAAACAACTATTTGCTTTATATCATATATAACTCTTGGTTATTGGGTGACATCTTATGTCTCGACTCCTAACTATATGCCTCAAGGTTCAAAATTGTTTGGTAACCCCATTAAGTAAACCAATCCTCACTTATGGGTAATTGTTACCCATCTCGTTGGACTTAAATAATTAAGAGCACCTTACTTTGGCATGCCTATTACTTAATGATTCAAGTCCTTGTAGGAGTAGAATTGGAAAGTCATCAATCAGTACTTAATATTGTTGAGGAAGTATGTTGATTATGAAATTGCTATATACGTGCATAAATAAAATTGTAAGAAAAAAATGAATAAAGCAATAATAATGTGATATAGTATGATCCTTAAACTATGAATATCTTATCTCCAATATGACCTTCTTATAGCATATGGATTCCCATCCTCGTACCTGTGCTCTAGTCAATTTGGCTCTTTAACTAACTTGACAAGTACTATACTACAATTGAAACTAGTAATAATCTAATTATTACATAAAAACATAATGACATGCCGGCCATATCCAAAATATAAAACAACTACGGGGACATACTGTTCACCATTCATAATCAAGGCAACCTATCATATATCAAAGAATGTAAACCACCAAATGTAAGAAAAATGTCATCGACATGACGTACGAAATTTGGCAAGGTCAGGGGGTCATACCCCTGTGCGTTTCAAGATGCAGCTCCCCTCATAGGGTCCAAGAGGTAGTGCCCCTGGCAACGGTCTCATTAATAGTCAATCATATTGAATTATTGCCAAGATTAATCATATTAATATTCCTTTATGCATGTTAATCATATTACAAAACTCATATAATCTATGATTTATGGGTCCTAATCAAATTAGGGTTATTCATTTTAACAGCATAACATGTGAATCCAATCAAAGCAACCAATTCATATCATATGTGAATCAACAAAGAAATTGTTCACACATACATATCACATTTATACAATACGAACAATTCAAAAAAACATGAAAAATTGAAACATGGGTGATTAACATGTAGAAATTGAATTCGATTTCAATGAACACAAGCAGTTTTGATACCATTGAAGGGATTTTCAGACAATTATTAGTAGTAAATGTTGCAAATTTAAATCCAAAATATCAAGATCCATGTGAATAGTGAAACCAAATTCAAGATTGATTATGCCTTTTCTATAGGAAAAATAGAAAGAGGAATTAGTAGTGTCAAAAAATAGCACGTTAAACACTGCGCCTCTATTGATATCCACACACACGCAAGATTGAATATCATGCTCATGGTGTGCTAGCACCAATCTTATTCCTCTCTTTCTCTAGATGAAGATATGTATTAGGGTTGTGATTAAAAGACCATCCATCTTCTAAACACCCATATGTCTATATATATAGGAAAACCTTAACTGGTTAAGTGCGAATTAGACTAGGCCTAAATTTGAATTAGGCATATTAAATGTTCAGCTTACTTAGTGTGTGACCCTGTAAGTCTATTTAATATTTGTAGTAGGCCCAAACTTCTTTTAGACTCACAAGTTATAAACGACCTATAGCAAGACATTATAACTACCCAATATTAAATAAAGTTGGAATACGACACTACATGAATCGTAACTAATAATTAAAGTACATTATATAATTAGTTCGTGGGGCATACACTAACAATTATGGTTTTTCAGATAAAAAAGATGCATAGGATTTTATTCTTCCTCTGTTACCTCTATATCTTCCCATAGAGAACCAATTTTTTCCTTCATTTTTCATTGGTCATATTCCTTATATTAATTCTAGGACTAATTTAGAAAGTAGGTTTTTAAGTATCTGTAAAAATGCATTGTGAATGCCTCTACTTAATGATGCTTTTCAAACTATATGGTCAGAATAAGTAGTAACTTTAACACCCAACAAATATGACCAATATTTTTTTAAAGAAAAAGATAATGGATAAAACTCTTTTTGATTGGAGAATAATGTAGTTGGGCAGAATTTAAATTTTTTGAAGCATAATAAATGGCATGTGTAGTTTTTCTCACTCTTGCTCTTGTAACTACCCTCATTGCATAGTCATTAGCATCACATTTAATCTCAAAGAGGAGGCTACAATTTGAAGGTTGAATCATTGGCAAGGATGTCGAAGGCTCCTTTAATTTATCAAATGCATCCTTGCGTTTGTCATCAAACCCAAAAGTAATTACTTGCTGTAACAACTTGCATAAAGGGGAACCTATCTTCAAAAAATCCTTGATAAAACTGTGGTCTGCATGGACAAAGAAAGAATGAATTTCTCATATATTTGTGGGATAAGGCAAAGAGAAAATAAGATCAGTTTTAGACTTATCAACTTCCATACCCCTAGTAGACACAATATGTTCTAAAAATATAGGCCTTAATCAAGCATAAAATAGAACCCAATTAAGCATAAAGTTAGTTTTAATGAGTCTTTCCAAAATATGTTCAAGATTCTCTAAGAAATTATCAAAAAAAGAACCATAGACACTAAAATCATCCATAAGAACCTAGATGATATTTTAACAAACTCAAAAATTATGCTTACTATACACCTTTGAAAAGTGGCAGGAGTATTGCACAAACTAAAGGGTATACTTCGGTAAGCATCTATACCAAATAGTAACAATCATGTCAACAAGTCACTCAAGCATCTAATCAAAAAAAGAAGGGAAAAGTGGTCTTTATGAGTTGTAGAATTCAATTTTTTGTAATCAATATACACTCACCATCTAGTTTGCACACAAATGTTAACCAAATCATCAGCTTAATTTATTACTACTATAATTCCAAACTTCCTTGGAACCATTTACACTAAAATTATGCATTTTTTGTTCAAAATAAGATAAATCACTCCCACATCAAAAAGGATAAGAACATCCTGTTTCATAACTTCCATTATTTAGAGGATTTAACTTACATTGTGCCTACTTAGCTAGTTTGGCAATTTCTCAATTAAAACTCGATGCATACAAATAGAAGGGTTTTTTCCTCTAATATCAAAAAATGTCTACCCAATGGCCTTTTTTGTTCCCTTAACACACAAAATACTTTCCTGATTAGGAATCAACTCTATTGAAATGATCATTAGAAGAGTCTGGTTGTTCTCTAAGTATGCAATTTTCAAATGAGATGGAAATGGTTTTAAGTCCACCTTAGGTACTATACATAAAAAGGAGGTAATATCTACTAATAAATCAAGTAGTTGAATGGAATTAAGTTTATACCTCTTAAGAGTTGGTTTCAAAAAATGTTAAGCGGCAACAATCTCAACTAGTTCTTCTCCTAACTTAACATCTTTGGTGGTTTCTAACTCCAAATGCTTAGTTAAAATAGCTTCCAATTTATCCCTACAAAATTTAGCTTAAAGAATTATTATATTAAAGGATTAATCACACCAATCGTATCAACAAAATGATTATCTTAGGGATGTTTTATAACATTGAAAATGTTAAAATGAATCACTTGAGGGTACCTTCATAAACATCTATATTATTTTAGTTAGTGGTAAGGAATAGTCTCCTTAATAAGATAATTGTGGGATTAGGGAAAATATCATCATCCAAAACTACCATATAAAAATCAATATGAAATACTAATTTGTTCACATGTACAAGAACATCCTCAATCACTCTATCTAGATAAGCATTAGTGCGATCAAACAATTGTAAGATAACATTAGTTTCTTTTAAAAGGCCTAAAATTAAAAAAAATAGAATGAGGTATAAAATTAACTAATGCTCTTAAATCTAATTTGGCTTACTTAATTATAATGTTACTAATCTTATAATGAATAGTGAACATACTTGGATCTTTACACTTAGGAGGTAGTTTCTTTTAAAAGATATTAAAACATTCTCAACTATCATGATTTTCTCATTCCCTTTTAACTTTTTCTTATTAGTACACCATTCCTTGAGTAATTTTGCATACATCAACACCTATTTGATCGCATCTAACAATGGTATATTCACTTCCACCTTACAAAAAGTCTTTATGATTCTTTATCCTTTTCCTCCTTGTTTAACTTCAATAGCTTGCTAGGAAAAGATAGAGAATTAGTCTTTACTAATTAGTCTTTACCATATTTGATGAGGTATCTCCTTTTTCAAGTTCCTTCTTAATTGCATCTTTATTGGAAATAACATGTATTATCCTCCTAGGATCCTTAAGCTTCTTACCACTCCTTAAGGTCATTGCACTGACATTTTTATATTTATCTCAGGTTGATATGGTAGCTTCCCTCCACTTTTAGTTCCTAAACAATTGATAACAAATACCATTTTACTCACCTAATTATTTAAATTTTCAATACTAGACCTTGTCTCTTAAATTTGAG
Source organism: Erythroxylum reticulatum (assembly GCA_025504915.1). Classification (NCBI taxonomy): domain Eukaryota; kingdom Viridiplantae; phylum Streptophyta; class Magnoliopsida; order Malpighiales; family Erythroxylaceae; genus Erythroxylum; species Erythroxylum reticulatum. The sequence continues at coordinate 8,416 of JANSVA010412919.1, read as the reverse complement.
ATCTTATCTCCTTTTGAAACTATTTCACATCCTATTGGAATTATAAGGTATTAATAGTAAAAGACTTAACCACATCTTCTAATAATATACATCAATTATAGGAGCAAGCTTGTGGTTTAGGTTGAAATTTCTATTTACAATGTGACCTTTTTGGGAAATAATTATATTACTTATTCTCTCTAAAACTCAAGTTAGGATGATCTCTCCAACCTGGGATATAAGTATGGGAATATGGATTGTATTGTTGGAAAAAGTTTCCTCTTGCAACATTAATATATTACATTTTTCTCTCTTAAAAAGTTGAGCACCCATCTAATAAATGGTTTACATTGGCATATATCTCATAAGCTTTGACCTGTGTCTACCCTATAACATTATGTCTAACAAAAAAAGTTAGCTTATCTAAATGATGCTCAATAGAGGAACTATGTACCCTGTAAACATCGTTATAGATGCCAAATTGTTTGGAATTTGCCGCCATATGCTCAATTAGAGTCCTTGCCTTAGAAGTTTTTTCACCCAATGCTTTTATCAAAGCCTTCCAAATTAATTATGATTCACTAAACTCTTATAGTAGTTATAGAACTAGGTTAAATCCCATAAGAATTAAAAATTGATTTCCTAATTTCAATTGATAAAACTAAATGAGGTATTTATGATTAACCAACTAATAAACTAAATTTAATAGGGAATCAAAATAAATCAACTTCATCCAATTGTAACTTTTTTCATTGGTCTAAAAACAATAATTCGAATAATCAGTCTGAAACTTATTAGGATAGCCATAATAAGTCTTAATTTTTCCAAAATTAATTACTTCAAGCCCATTATCCAAACCAAAACTTACCATAAATTGATTGGGTATGATAGATTCCATATTAATTAAATGGTAGCAATAAGTTTAGACAAAAAGACTAAATCTTAAGTTAAATAATTGAGATAGCTACAACTATTCAATTTAGTTTTCTTATTTCTCAAAAGTTAAATATGCAAATTCATCAATAACATATTTGTTACTTGTACCAATCATTTATGACAATTGTGGATCATTGAATATATAGATAGTTATGTAATAATAAACATCAAATTAATCAATATTGATTATTCACCAAATAAAAGAACAAAAAAAGAAATACTTGAATTAAAATAAAATTTAAGTTTAGAGCAAAACCTTACAAGGTTACAACTAGAGTTATAAATCCCTTTGAATTATAATATTTAGATTTAGTTATTGATGGCTTTAGTTCAATCACAAAAATAAAATAAAAGATGAAAGATGAAGAGAAAACACAAAGAAAAATGAATAGAGGATTATAGAGAAGGTGTGTGTAATGTTTTTCCTCTCTTTTTCTTACGTAAAAGTAATTTTTTTCAATATTCCAAAGATTATCTTCTAAAAAAGTTGAAATCCATACATAATAGGCTAATAATAAGTCTCCTATTTGAAATAAAACTCTTGGAGTAAATCTGGCTTTAGGTGTGATCTTGCCTTACTAATTGCAATAATCTGTCATCTTTTTTCCAAAATTCGTGGTTTCAACAAATATTGCTCCAACTTGATCCAATCTCTACTTATCACCTCCTAAAATAGAAAAAATATTAATTATATTAATTAAGCATCAAAATTAATTCAAAAAAAGGTAAAACCAATTAACATAATCAAATCACATATTATCAAATTTCCCTATACCAAGCTTATGCTTGTCCTCAAACATACATCAATTTATTACATCAATCATTCTCATAATAGCCTCTCATCTTCTTGCATATTATCCAAAAAATCCCTAAAGTTAATATGCATTAATGGTTTAAGATAAAATAGCAATTAAGAGAACAAATACTCATAAGATAAATTTTTAAAATGAAACATATCCCATAAATATCATCAAAATCAAATAAAACAAGACTTAACTGTATTTCATGCATTTTTTTCTATACACTCAAAGTGTTTAGGAGTCATTAACTCTCAAATCAAAGCATGGCTAGTTATCTATACAGACTGGAGGAAATCATATAAACTTATCTATATAAGTTTTAACTCAAATTAGTCCCAAAATTCACTTAATTCAAATAACATCCTTTCGATCACCTCATCATTTTTTTATTTCTTCTTTTTTATTTTTTATTTTTTAAATCAAAGAGGACAATTTCTTTTTCGACATTACTTCTCCCCCATTCTGTAAAAACTAAAAATTCAAAACCATGCAACTTGAATAAACCAATTTACCTTTCATGGAAATAGTCAAAATCTTATGCAAATAATCGTTATACAATTCCTTCAATTTATGGGTTTGAAATTACTAAGGACATCAACAAAAAGAAGGCTAAAAGTCACTTGTAACTAGGTTAGTATTTAGCTTATAACTTTTTTTTGTCTCATAGCTATGACAACTATAAATATTAAAATGATGATAAATCAAATAAAACAAGACTTGATTCTCTCTCATGCATTTTTATCTATACACTCAAAGTATTTAGGAGTCATTAACTCTCAAATCAAAGCATGGTGAGCTGTTTATACAAACTAAAGGAAAGTATACAAAATTATCTATACAAGTTTTAACTCAAATTAGTCCTAAAATTCACTTGTTTCAAATAACATCCTTTCAATCACCTCATCTTTTTTTCTTTTTTCTTTTTTATTTTTAAATCAAAGAGAACATTTCGTTTCTTACTATACTTCTCCCCCATTCTATAAAAACTGAAAAATCAAAATAATGCAAGTTGAATAAACCAATTTACTTTTCATGGAAATAGTCAAAATCTTGTGTAGATAATCTTTATACAATTCCTTCAATTTATAGGTTCGAAATTATTGATACAATTCCTTCAATTTATAGGTTCAAAATTATTGAGGACGTCAACAAAAAAAGGGTAAAAATGGCTTGTAACTAGGTTAGTATTTAGCAAAACAAAGATCAAGGATCAAATTGGTTCCCTAGGAGAAAAAATTATGATAGAAGTTTTTAGGTTGAAAATGGTTATACTAAATGCCCCTATCATCTCCATACATAAAATCACCAATAATATGATCTCAAAATGTATTAAAAAGCAAGTTTTAGCATAAACAAGTCAAGTTTGATAACATATTTTAAGAGAAATACATAAGCATAAATGTGATGAGTTGCTCTTAAGCTCAAAAGCTCATATGGGTATCAAAACGCATCAGGTCTTGCACATTTTCATCCAATAAAATCAATGAGATACTTTACATAATATAATAAAAAACACTAATCGTGCTCATCTTTCTCATGTATTAGAACTCAAGAAAAAAAAATGTATCCTAACTTAAGGACTATTTCTAAACAACAATTAGAAAATTTTAAGCTATCATAAGGAATAATCATCCTATAAATCATTATACTTATGAGTCCAAACACAAATAACAAATTTTTTTGAAGTTAAAATACTTATTCGATTATAACTCTCCTCTACACCTAAATCATACATTGTCCCTAATGTATACATAAGATGCTCAAATTGAACAAAAATAATAAACAGAAAAGAAAGCACAGTGTAGAAAACTCCCATAAGTTGTAAGCATCGAAAATAGAATATACTATGGTGCAAGTAGACATGGAAATGTTATATGACATGTAACAGAAATGTCTCTTTAGTTTCTTAGTCAATATCATTCTTTGGTATTTGAGCACAATTTCAATTGGTAGTACTGGTTGATATAGTCTCAATTTGATTTTTGTCACTTAGATTCACCTTAGATTTGGCTTTTATAAGTGTCCTATTAGTATCTTTTTTTTGTCTCATGGCTATGACAACTATAAATAATA
>JANSVA010412867.1:0-22589 GCA_025504915.1 Erythroxylum reticulatum | reverse complement strand
CTAATATTGAATATAATATTAAATTTATTTTTAATATTTATTTATAAGTGTTATAAATTTATTAATAAAATATGTTAAGGATAAAAAGTATTTATGTATGTTATGTTTAATCAGTTTATATTTGTGTATGTTATTAATTTATTGTTGCAATAATATTAAATATATATTGTAAATAATATTAATTTAATATAAATTATATATTAATTAATTAATAATAATGATTTTATTTTTATTTTAATAAATAAATAATAAATAAAATTTATTGTATAAATATAAATTAGTTTAGTTAATAATTAAATTATTGTGGTTGTATGAATATAAAGTAATTTAGTTAATAACTAAATTATTGTGGTATATTCTTTGAAAAAGTTTTGATGTAAAAAATTTGGTGTAAAATGATTAAAGTAACACTAAATTTGATACAAAAGAATTTTTAGAATATTTCATTTTATACCGAATTTGATGTAAAATTTTAGTGTAATAGTTAGAGATGATCATTCTCAGATTCCATTTTCTAGTACTATAACTAAAATGAATTCCTCCTTGGAGCATCTCTTTCAAATGAATGTTTCAATATCTTCTTATCATTCTCATTTCTTCTCATACTTTCTCTCTCATTTGTTTTTCTCTTTTTATGTGAAAAAGTCCCTTATTAAAAATTATGATTATACGTATCAACAATTTCTCAATATCTTATTATGATTTTATGTATAAACAATTTCTCAATATCTTCTTAATTCACAACAAAATATTTTCTTTGTGGGGCGGGCAAAAAAAGAACATGACCTTAATTACCGAAGAAGGTTCGGGTTCGGGCTTTCTGGCTCATAACTCATAAGGTCAACCACCCTCTTGATGAGTTTCTGACCACAGATTGGCACAGAAATATAATGTTAAAGACCCCACTTGCGGGTACATTATCATGTGCCTGCATGTAATCAGTTCATGTTGGTGGTGATTTTTGACTGGAGACTGAAACGTGAGACCAATTATATCTGTACCATTTTAAAGTTCACACACAAGATAAGCAGATACTCTTGAATACTTACTTAAGACACTTTCAAGCAGACGCGAACACTTTATTAAGATGTAGAAGAAAGAAAGTACCGGTCACCAACTTCTCGTTGTTAGGAATGAAACCTCTACTAGTTGTATTCAAGTTGCCCCAAAGATAAGATTCTTTGTCTAATTTTGTGATATTTTCTTTTATTTCATGAATCTCAGCCATTCATTTATGCGAAACTCGTGTTTATTTATGCAGAACTCACGTGAAACCTACATAAATAAATAGCTGAGATTTATTGGACACAATAAGATACCATAAAATTGTACAAAGGATCTAGACTCTAAAAACTTACTCATGTTATGTATAAGTCTGAAATATTGATGATTTTAAATTAAATGATAAATTTGACTTAATTAATGAATAGTAAATACCTTTTTTTAACTTTGTGTATAATTGATGTCATTCTCCTACTCTTTGTAAAGCAGGAAACTTTGTATATTGTTGTTGTTTATAAAGGGTAATTAAATAATATGTTTGAATTAATTAATTAATGAATAGTACAAAGAGTATTTAAACATTTCAATATGAAAATTTTGGAGAAGTTTTTAAAAGTCCTCAATCGAACCCAGACCTTCTATATGCTTTCTATGGCTTTTCCATTTGGCAGATTCTGTAATTGTAACATCCTTGTATATGTACCTGTTAGTTTAATGTTCAAAATGGCTTCTGAACTCAAGTTTGCTGGGTATGCAAAGGAACCCATCTCAATCACATGGATCATTGCTTGGATTTATCTATCTTTTCGGCTTCGTAACAATTCCTATTTCCTGCATATGTTTGGAGAAGGTGATTATTTAAACATTCTCGTGACTCTGTCGAGTGGACCACTATTTAAGAATTTTTTTTTAATGTTCTGTCCAAAGGTTTACATATTGCCTCTCGTCCCTACCTTGTTTTGACTCTTTCAAAATATCCGCTAGAAAAAATGCCTTTTTGGGTTGTCCATGTTAAAATATCTCATATTAATTAAAATGAAAATATTAAAAAATTTATAAATGATAAAAATCAATTATTCAAATGACTAGTTCTAGTTATTTATAAGTAGTAAAACACAGCTATTCAAATGATTAGTTCTAATCATTTTGACAATAGTTGATCAAGCTTAATTATTGTTAATAGACTCTACACTTTGCTCATATTAAAAAATTCAATATAATATCAGAGTCGATAGTTTGATAAGGGATAAGTATAGAGATGATAGTCGGATTTTGTGATTGCTTCCCCACAAAGAAAATTAAAGAGACCTTTAGTAAGCCTTGACCAGCAGAATAAAAGGGCTCTTAACGACAATATATACTTAAGCTGTTAAGCAAAACAGCTTTTGCTCAAGAAGGAGCTCAAGATCAATATGAACGTTTACATTTGAGGAAGAGAATATTAGAATGCAAGTGTGAGTACGTTAAAAAGAGATAGAATTAATGAAAGACATAGAATTGATATCGAGATCTATACCTAAATGTCAGCATCAACAATATAAATCCCCTCGCATTTCACTTTCACAGGGAATAAGCCACTTCTTTGGCGCTTTAGTATAATGTCTCGAACTTGATACTAAGCTCGTTTGACAGATTTCATTACGGTTTTTGTTATTGTCGTTAACAATATTTGCCGACACGAAATGACTCTGAAAATGATGTTTATATATATACGAGTATTTCGAATGGTTGTATTTTCTGTTTGGAAATAGTTTCTGTCTCCATCTAGAAGGCCTTGTCCCGTAATGCGTAAGTTAAAAAGGAAAAGATAATCTTGTTCGAAGAAGAGGGTGTATATACTTGTATTGATTACGGAAGCTATTTCTTGTAACGACTACTTGAAAGATCTCTCAATGCAGATGGATATCCTTCTAGATAAGTGTTAGTGCAACGGAAGGATTTGTTTATTGTTGCTATTCAGAGACGAAGTGAAGATAAAAACAACCATACAAGTCCAAAAAGGAAAATGGAATCGCATGAGGACTCTCTATACCTCCAAACATTTCACGATTCCCATGTGTAGCCTGCAAATAGCATTTTTTTTAAAAAAGCATAGCCTAAGAGTACAATAATAGAAAACCATACGAGTCGAGGAGAAGGGATAATGGCAAGAGATACAAATTGATCCAATCATGCATAAAAAATTAATTGGAAGATAAAGACATTCTTGGAACCTGCCTGCTGCATGCTTTCGATTTCAAATCCATAAATATTTGCTGCATGCTTTGATTTTAAATCCATAAATAATTGAATATGGCATATAGCTGAAAAGGATGGTGATCAATTTTTGAAAATTATATTGGACTCATTATAATTTTACAATTTTTTATTTATTTCTTATATTTAAAATTGTTATGGATGAGATATGTAAGGTTATTCTTTTGTAATTAGAAGGTTACGAGTTTCAATCACAAAAACAAACTCTTCATAAAATGCAAGAGGAACATTGTGTATAATTGATGATCTTCCCTCAATCATGAAGCCAGCCTTAAAATTGTTATGTACTCGATATACTAAAATTATTAAATTTTAATGTAACATTATTTTAAAGTTATTTCATAAATTAGATAATATGATAAAGAAGATTATGTCACAATTATTATAAATTTGGAGAAATATTTTTCAGTATAATTAACTTTTCATTTTTTGTTTTTGTAATAACTAGTATAACCTTGCTTGTAATTTTTAGGTTCGATCTACATATTTATCGTATTACTAAGTATAATAAAGAACATAAAATCTTATATAAAATTTTAATACATTGAATTCTGAGTATTTTTCTTTTACACAAGTCTCGTAATAGTATTTCAACATTCAGCTGCATGCTTCTCAAATATCTACACTAAACACAACAAAGATTAGCATCCGCTTGTTCCCGTAGGAACAACTAAACGTAGAGAAACTATACATTCCAAAGAGATGAGGGTGGTTTTGCTCAAAACTGTACAAAAAATGTCAAAAGATAAATCTAGCCCAGCATGTATGGATTCTTTGTACAAATTCCGCTCCAACGACCAATTATAAGCCCAGCGGCCCGGAGAACAAGCCGAGTCTTCTCGCCGATTTAAGATCGAGACGTTATTAGTCAACTCTTAGCTTTTAACATTGCAGGTATTTAACTAAGCATGACATTTTCGTTGGTAACAGAAAACAAAATAAGGAAATAATAGAAGCAGTTCATTATAAATTGAGTAGTTCGAGACTAAGCATTAAGCATATGTGCAATCCAATACATAAAGGAAGCTGCATAGAATTGCTTGCATGTTACGTATGGTTGGTAATTTAGGTCCTACCCGATTCGAATGTATAACATGTTTTGTTTAATGGTTGAATAATAAATTTATTAAAATAACATTATTTTATTTGACACTCAACTCAATTCTAAATTAAAAAATTAAAATTTAGGTCAAACCCAATCTCATTTGTTACCATTTCTAATATTATAGTATCAAATAAATTCTCAATGTAATATATTTGCAAAATAAAAATTTGAGTTATGTCCTATCCCTTTATTATCATCTCTAGTGTTATAACATTGAATAGATTCTTAATCCTATCTACCAATCCTCGATATAAAAGACACTATAATTCATTATTTCTTTACATTAAGATTTACAATTGTCAATTACATTCCGTTGAAAAACAGGCTAGAGAGAAAAGTCAATCAATCTATATAATAAGTAGCCAAATCTTAAAATCAATAATTAAAAAACTCAATCAATTCGATCGATTCGATCGTAAAAATCTTAATATAAAATGTGAAATTAATATCTATTTTATTTTGAGTTCAATCATGTTAATTCTCCACTGTTATTAATTGATTCAATTACAAAATTTGAAAATTATTTTCGAAGTGTTATTCCACCTTAGTCCAAGATTTTTCGAATCAATACTAATTAAAAACAATAAAACATTCTTCTTAATCATTTGAGGATGATTAATCTTGTATTAATGACTCAACTATCTCTATATAATTCATGTTATATTTTATAGGTACTGAATGAAGTATCATTAATTAGAACTTCTTTTAAGTAGTATCAAAATATAACAATTCCTATATAAGATAACATTAGAAATCTCAAGTCAAATTATTACTTATACAATTATCACAATGAAAATTTTTATAAACATATAAGTTATGTTCTACATGGATTTTCATATAGGGTCAATTTAGTCAATTTATTCTCGAACATGCATCAACACATTTGTTTATCTTCATATTTTAATTTATGAAATCATCTACTGCCTTCATAAGAAAGAACATAACGTGTTAGTCTTTTTATGTTCTTTTAATATCTAATCTTACTAGAGCAATAACTAAAAATAATTTATGAATAATAGATAAATAATAAAGCAGTGTTGAAGTTCTTGAGAGCTTTCCTAAACCTCTAAATCTGTTAGGAGTAGCTCAAGACTTTTTCTGCTATGGTAAATGCCATAGCCTTTGTTTCTATTTTTGGATCATAAATATTTTGTCTTCTATATGAAGGAAGGAGGGTGGTTCGTTTCGAATAACTTTTGATTGTGTTTTCGCATAAAGGAGGTTCCTTTTTTATAACCCATCTTTTCCTTTGTTGTGTCCACATTCCAAGAAGCTTGCGTTACTTTTGTTGATGTTGGTTTTAATTTAGATCTGTTTTAGTTGTTTGGAGATTGATGTGTTGGAGCTTGAGATAAGGGATACTGGGTTTTGTTGCTATTTAACTAGAGAGTTTCAGTTTATCGCTATTATTTCTTAAATCTGGTTTGCTTATGCTTTTATTTCTGTTGCTATTTTGTTTTCAGTGGCAGATCTGGTTTTACAGTGTCAACATTACGGTTGAGATCTACCATATCTTATTGGTTTAGTTCTAAAAGTGTGCCCTTATATTGCATGTTGCTGATTGTTTTTTGAACTTAATAGTATAAAGTACTTGTCTTTACATGATGGATCCAAATACTGGTTGATTCAAATATTAGAGCTGCAATGTATAAATCAGATGACATAATAAAATATTTGGTTGGGAAATATGATGATGAAAACATTCCTCTCATGCTATCATTTGGTCCTCTAACATTAAAGCGCTTGAAAGGATTTTGGTATTGCTTGGAGGAAGAGAGAAAGGTTAGCCAAGCTATGCGGTGCTTCTTCAACCGCTAGCTATCCCAATTTTTAAGTCGAAGGATGGCCCTTCGTAAAATTGACACACACAACTCAAATAAATGGTGAGCAGAACTTTACACCGCATCAGGTATAAGTAGAACTTTGCAATATATAAGGTATATTTATCCTATAAATTTCTTAAAACTTTGTTTTCTAGATTTACATCTCCTAATGAAGATATGTAATATTTTTTAAGCTATTATTTTTTAAAAGTTTTAATTCTTTTTTATTTTATTCAAAAATTATTTTTTATTTTTTATTTATTGTTCATTTTTACCTATAACATTCTTTTATTGTCACATTTGTATGTGGGTTTACCGAAAACAGCTTCTCTATTATGTAGGAGTAAGGCTACATACTATCAGACCTTTCCAAATCTTACTTTATTGCGAAACTTCGAACTGGGTTGATGATGATGATGATGAGATAAATATAATATTAATCTCATGATTATAATCTCGTCATAATTTTATTTATTGTATACATCTAAATTGTATAATCTTTAAATTATTTTGTTACTAAACTACAACCATATCATTAGCTGTAAGCATACATTATTATTTTGCTGTGGTCATGCAACTTGTTAGTCTGAGTAATGCTTCTTTCCGGAGCTTCAGTAGATTTGGCCACCGTACTTCTGTAGCAAATTTTTGGTGTTGTTTTTTAGAAGTTTTGGATTGAACCAAGAAGTTTTGAGTACAAGATTTGGTGAAAGATCTCGTAACGAATTCAATATGAACGCTGAGTTTTAGTGCCCGACTATCCCACGGATGCAGTTAGAAAGTTGTGTCCTGCTGTTGCTCTAATTTCATTATTATTTCCGTGCATGACAAAGACAAACACATCTGAGAAGACTGAAGAGACCTGTCAAGTAATGATCTCTCTATTACAAAAATGGAAGCGAACAGTCGCTTTTCTTCCTTTGTGTTTTGGGTTGGCACCTGTTTTCCTCTGATCTGATTAACTAAGCAACATGTAAAGCCAAAAATGCTAAGAAAATCTGTGTTAAAGAAACCAGCATACCTCCTCGCCTTTCAATCATTCAATCTGTATAAAGATCTACAAGTTTCGAGTTAAATGCAGAGAAAGAGCTTATTAAATCCAACGGAAGTATAAGCTTCCCAAGTAATCAAACAACTCCCTGAACAAGAAGTACCAACAATGAATAAAAAAGGATTAAATGACAAAAGTGATTTAATCACATTGCCCCTTCTATCCAAAAAAGTAATTACTATGCCCCGAATCGATTCTCACGACTTCCAACTTCTCTGGTAATCCGACTGTGCAGTGCAATTGTGACAATCTAATAAAGATTCGTTTGGAAGGTGAAAAGTGAAATTATTAGCTGAAATCAGTTTAAGATTCTAATAAAGGACATAATTTAGAAGTGATGACACCTTGAATGTCAGTAATTACTTTTCCATTCTTTCTGTTTTCGCCGTTAATTCTTCAGACATTCATAAACAAATTTCAGTTTTTATAAAATTACATATAAACTCCTGAACTGAGTTTAAACGTGCACGAAAAGTAAAAATAAAAACCAAAAGCGAACATGTCAACTACTCTGAACTACATTGATGGAAGTCCGGTCAACTGAATTTTCAAGCTTCAGTATATTGTGTTCTGAAAGCTCGAGAAAGAGGAATTCCATTTGCTTCTCGGATTAACATAAACTCCTTATGGTATTATCCTTTTCCTTCTAATGACATACCATACGATAACGTCACTGGACAACAAACTAGTTCTTTTTTTCTTCCCTCTTCCTCATAAGAAACAGTTAGCCAGCACCTGTAAATGGGTTCTAACAGTTAGGTAGGCTTCTGACATTTACATTGATAGATGGAGAACAAAATTTGCAGATTTGACCGACCCAAGAACATTTACCAACTGATGTTTTAAAGGGCCTAAAACCAACAGGACTAATTTCCAATCTCCACCCTAGCGCTCCTCGTTTATATCTGAAATTGGAGGATTCGTTTGTGTACAATCTTTACAGCTACTTTTACAATTCATCCCCACCCTCACATAATTGCTTGATCAGCATACTCTAAGCTGCAGGTGCATGATAGGTAAATCATAGGACGTGCTCTTCTCGGGTGCAAAATGACATTCCATAACGTCGCTGTCAAAGAACTGATGAGTGAGTGGGGTGGAATAGTGACAAAACGAAGCGGACACCTTGAAATGCACCAAACTACATAGGATGTCTCTGCTTCAATCGTTATCTTCCATCCGTTTAACATGTGTGCAACTTCAAACTTCAATCACACATGCACTAACATAAATAGATAAACATATACAATAAAGGAATGCACATAAAAACAATGGTAAGTCTCAGGATGAAGACATTTGTTCGGAGATTATCAATAACAAAAGGAAGAACCTCATAAAACTTTTTAACTCGGTTTTCACTAAATAGTTAATCGGAATTACTTCTATCAAAATAAACCAATGCCATCCAAGAACTTTTGAAGTACTACGTGAAAACACATTGAGGTCCTGCCAATTTGTCAGCAATTGAAAACTTGCAACAATTTGGATTACGGTTGAGGAGGGCAAATTGCACCAATTTTTTTCACATGTTAAAGATGATTCTAGCTACAATCACAAATCAGACTAACAACTCCTACTTGTAACTAAAGTTTGTAAAGGATCTGGAAGGAACCTTCAATCATGAAAGTTAATGAAGCAAAACGAATCAGAAGTTATCCAGAAGCAAACAAGCAGTTCACAGGAGACATCAGCCCAAGTGAGATAAAGCACAAAAAAGCTCACCAGCATATATATCGACTCCATGTTGAGCGCTTCTGCAAGCTTCACATGGGAGCATAATTGCTGGAAAATCCACCAACTGGTAAGTCAGCAGATGCTGATCTCAGAGATTGATCACCAAATGACTTTCGTCCAGCACCAGATATATGCACACACATTTCATACTTGCTAACAAGTTCAAACATGCAGATATCCCCAATCTGTAGACCATTATCACGAGCAAATGCCATCCAACCTCCGCAGAAAGTATGTACAGCTCTACCTTTGGAGTCTGGGACTGAATTAACAGTCCAACAATCCCCTTGGAAATTGCGGAGTAGAATCTCTGTTTTGAGGTTGGGAAGATATGCCGTAGAAAATTGGTGAGGAATTTTCTGCAAAATGGTAAGTAGTCAGTAGTAACTAAAAGCAGACTACCACAGTTCAAAGATGAATCACAAAGTTCTGCACGTGCATTATAATCTTGAGGAATCCTAACAACCCTTGAGGAATTGAAGTTATGCCATTGAAGACAAGAAACATTGGTTGTACACCCAGAAAGATAAGCCCAAATTGGTAATAACACATTGTGCTCATTTTTGCCAATATCGTCTAGAAATTCTGAATCCATTCTCTCTAAGCTGTAGGTCATAATTGTGATCCCCTAGCATTTGAAAATTCAACCCAAGACATTACTGAAGGAGCAATGGTTCAATCAAATTGTTTAATCATGCAACTGCAACTCCTACATTAATCATTAATCAAAAAGAAAATAATTAAAATAAAAAGGAAATAGCATATTCACTCACTAGAGTGTATGAACCACTGACATTGAACTTCCTCATGATTCTAACAAAATTGGGAAAACCCGAGGTAAATGATTTGGCTGCTTTTGCTTCATTAAGTGCCAACAACATCCCCAGACCAGTTCCCATTTCTGCATTGCATTGAATCTCAATTAATGTTCCATGATTCACCATATATATCATACAGAAAGAACCATTTAAATGAATCAAAGGGACTTAAAACAGCAGAGGTTTTCCTTAAGACTCAAAATAAGGGTTTATATTCAACACGGTGCAAATTCTGTGAATATAGTAAAAGATATGACTAAATGCAAAATAAAGTAAACAAGTATACTCAAAAATTCAAATTTTCAAGTAGAACCATTTAAACATAGCTTATATTCACATTCAGTTTGTCGTTGATCTTTAAACACAAAACCAAGGCAAAAAGGATGAAATCTTACCGTGCTTATTACTGCCACTTATTGACTGTGGACCGAGCACAAAGCTGGCACAACCTTTCAAGCCATTGTCGTACTTTTTGGTGTGAATTGCTTGGTTTTTCCTTGTCCTTTTCTTATCACATATCTCTACTTTCTTGATGATTTTGGAATGGACATCTAAAGCATGTCTTCTTGATTTCTTTGAAGAAGTTTCACTTTCAGGTGATGTATTAGCAGCTCCAGTATTCATCCCATTAGAAAAGGCTTTTCCACTTTGGTTTTCTGGACAATCCTTTCCAACTCGAAGAATAAAAACGCGCATTTCAAGTTTACAAACAAGTTCAAAGATACAAATGTCTCCCACCTTGATGTCATTATTACGGACAAAAGTCATCCAGCCACCACACAAAGTATGACTTGTATGCACTCTCGTAGTGGGTACAGAATTCACAGTCCAAGAAGCTCCTTTGACAGTGCGAAGGACAATTTCAGTTCTGCAATTTGGAAGATGCGCCATTGAGAACTTGTACGGTATATTCTGCACAATAGACAGTGAGCCTGATTGACCATATAACCAGATAACCAAAGGGGAAAAAAAAATCTTTTCTAAGGCATGAACATCAATTAACAAATGGTTAAGAACCGGTCTAGGAATCCAAGAAAACGTCACAAGTACAATTGCAAGGGAAGACCAATCACATCAACAATAAATGATTGAAGTCTTCTAGTTAAACTGCACAACAGAGAGATAGATAACTAACTTACCAAAGTATATGAACCACTGATGTTGAACTTTTTCATGATCCTCACAAAGTAAGGATAGCATGAGATAAAGGATTCGGCAACTTCTTTCTCACGTTCTGAAAAAGTTGACATTGGGCCTCTTTCACGCAGATTCAACTCATCTTCTTTTCCAATTCTTCTCCACGTGGCTGCTTCTGATTCAAAATCTAAGCACATTTCATCTAGGATAAAGACGGTGATTCCATACAGTTATGTTTAATATGTACATAAGCACAAAAATTCCTGAGCTAATAGCAGGAAGATATGTTTCAGTTGATAGTACAAAAAAAAAAATTATACCCTTCTGATTGGAGAAAATTCCATCAACGGATGTAATTATGCCTAAGCTACAGCCTAACGTGTAAAGATGAAAGAGGGAAATAAAAAAAGAGATCCATAAAATTTTGTTAGGGAAGAAATGAAAAGCACAAATCGAAGTGTACTTTCCAACTAGCAAGTAACTGAAGATCAAAAAACTACTTGCGGATTGTTGAATTAGCACTTTCTCTTAAAAGGAGAAAACTGCAAATTCTTGTCTGTAAAAGCGCTAGAATGATAGTTATCTTTCTTACCTGGTTTTCCATGGCCAGAATTCAGTTGAGAGGGCCTGGCGGGACTATTAAGTAAACTACCGTATCGAACAATCTCCTCCGGGTACCTTGCAATAGTAATTGCGTCATCATGCTGACATGTTTCCTTGGTAGAAACGACTACCCCAGTTCCATTCTCATTCTCAGCAGAATCTAAAAGAAAGTCAAAGCAGCTTTCCTTAGCTTTCTTGGCACCACATTCAGATATTTCACCTGAAAATACGCCTTCTTCCTCCCTTCCTCTTTTCCGACAAGACTTGCCAAGCTCTTCACTGCATTTAGAATGAAATGCGGACTCTTTCTCACAAGCACTCTGATCAAAAACTTGCACAGTGAAACACAACCCCCCATCATATCTGAAAACCAAAAGGTCACCACATGCAATAAGATGGTCCCTCACAAACGTTGGCCATCCATGATCAAGGAATACATCATCATCATTCTTCACTAACTGAACAGACCAAACGTTACCGCTGGGACCCACTAAAGAAACAGACCCACTTGTCCTCCCTTCCAAATGTTTAATGAAACTCACTGGAATTTTCTGCCCAACAAAAATTAACGCTGTCAACAATCAACATACAACAGACGACCATTAAATGTCATGACCATTAGTTACTCAGTACTCAATTTACTTTTAGTTACTTTTTTTTACAGTTTCACTACCAAAAACTTGAACTTGGAACAAATGCAGAGATGATAACCCACTATACTTCCACTTTAGAACCGTAATTACATTCTACAATCACATAACAAGTAGAACATATCAAAGAAGAAACAAGTTCGAAAAGAAAATAAAAGCAATGAAACAATAACGATGAAAATAATAGGAAATACCAGTCTGGTGGGGGTCATATTAGAGGAGAAAATCTCAAAGAAGCAAGGACGTCGCTTTGCAGTAACCATCTCCAGTTGATTCTCTTTTTCAATGCTCTCTATAGACAGAATACAGATTCCGGGAAAACGAAAGAAAGTTGGTAACTTTCTCTTGGATTACATGGAAATTTATGGAATTCGAGAACAAGGACATGTAAATCATAAGCAAATTCTGAGGAACCAAACCGGAGAGAAAGAGAGGGAAGAGGGAAGAGGGAAGAGGAAAGAAGAAAGAAGAAAGAAATTAAGAGGAGCGAGAGACAGAGGGATGTGGTATTCACGCACAGAAATTAGCGCGTGACATGTATTTGTAACGACGTCGTACTATGGTGTTAACCATATCCCATCAGATTAGCACTGCTTCCTGCAGAAAATTGTGGAATGTGGAGCAATAAATAAATGAGATATTAAAATTTAAAGTCTGATGAGGTATATATGAAATTTGGTGGATGTACAAAAATAATATTTTGTTATGATATATAAAAGTATAAATGACAAATGACATATATTATATAAAAAATATTAAAATAAATATGTTTATTTATTTTAATAAAATATACCAATTTTCTACTAATGACATATATCATATAAAAGATTAGAATAAAAATCATTTAAAAAAAAGATCAGACATTTACTTTAAAAAATAAAAATAAAAAAATCTACCTTATAAATATGACTTTTTTATTTAATGCATACTTTATAAAAGTGGTGGCTGTAACTATCCAATTCCAAAGCCCACGACTAATGCCTCATTCCACCTATTTAACTTACTTGTAGAGAGAAATCAAGTTTTTATCTTTTGAAACAAAAGAAATTGTCTTGCACACAATGAGCGAGTGCTATCTTCAGACAATTCTTATGTTCGATACACTTATTCTGCTGAATGCTGAACTAATATATATGTTTGTATGGGAAAAACTCTACATGAAGCTTAACAGTAGTTGTACAAAAACTACATTCCCAGTTACATCAAGAAGAATGAACAAATTCATATGCTCACATCACAAATATGTCCAGAAAGAGCAGAACATGGATCATTATGAAAAAAAATTACACCTTCACATCTTTCCACCTCCCACAATCACAGAGTTTGAGTCTCTCACATTTCTTCTTGGACCTTTTGAGTGTCTCTGTATCCACCTTTAATGGATGCAAACCTCTTCATCTATGTTTATGAATCATCATCTTCAACTAATGTTAATTCCCCCTCTTCAACGAAAGAGGGTCGAAGAAACTTAGCAATGAAGGCCCACATCTTATAGACATCTTCAAAATTGGTTAAAAATCCAAGAGATGCAGTAACAACCTCCACACGATAGAACACATTTTTACTATCTTGGCGGCCATTAGCCATTGGCTTGCACAATGCTGTGTCTTCAAGGTTTAAGTTCCTGGAATGTTGTTTTGGCCTGTCTACCATTCTTACATGGCTAAGAATGCCAATTCCCAAAGAGATTCCATGCTTATCAGCTAACTTCTGTACAACTTCTGGGTGGATTAGTTGCCCTTTAGTGCAGTCCCTGACATTGAAAGCTACAGAAGCACCTCTTTCATATTTTATCTTGGGGCCATATATCTGTACAAGAGATGCTTCCTCACCATCTGAAGACGGAATGCGAATTTGAAGTAAGGAGGTGACAAGCCAGTTAATGAGATATCTGAGTCTGAGAGTAGTTTTGTTGAGTCCCAGCAAGTCGATGTGATCCAGATGTCGGCAAATTATCTCCGGCTCTGTTCTTCCCCATTCTTGTTCGTCGCCTTCGCCATCATCTTCACTATACGATTCATAATCACCATTGGTAGCTGCAGATACATCCCCCACCTCAAAATTACTTGAATTTTCTCTGTGATTTTCTTCCATGCTAAAGGAAACTCTGTGGCTCATGCCAACAACTCGATCAACCTCTTCCAAACCAAAGTACCTGCCTCTTTCTCTCCCACCCAACAGTCTAAACTCACCTTCAGTCTCTCTCCTTATAGCACTCTCCTTCGCTTCTTGGCTAATACTGCATGCTGAAGCACTCTCATGTGCATCATGCTTAAGGCCAGAAATCTGGTTGGGACAGAATCCATTTGAAGTCAAGATCGACCTAGGATCTGCCAACTTTGACTCATCTCTTATTACAAAGTCCTCCTGAATCTCTCCAGCATGCTTTGAGTCAGCATTTTCCTCTCTATTGTTTAAGATATGCTCTCTTCCAGTGCATATTTCTTCTTCAGGAATTCCCTTTGAATGGTCAGGCTCCCGAGGCACCGATAGCACAGCTGCATCGAAAGATAAAACAGGATCGTTATGTATTCTGTGATTTTTCTCATTTTCATCACATCTGGAACTCTTTATTGATTTTGAGGCTGGTTTAGGCAATAATCGGTTCATGAACCTCTTGCCAGAAATCCATGATGGTGAAAGTGGGGAACCTGTTTTCTGCTTGCTCAATTGCTTACAATTATAAGACGGTAATGGACTGTGACCCAAATCAATCCAGTACGAATTTTCTGATGATTCAGACTCACTGAAAATTGGACTTCTCATGACCTCCCCAACTGAAAAGCTCTCTGCTTCCTCAAAAATGGTGCTTGCCCCATCTCTATCTGAGCTGTTATCATGTTCCATCTCAGTTTCAATAACATCCCTGACCTGGTTGGGAGTGAATACACCTGAAAAGGCAGGCAACTGTGATCCCCCTTGTGTTTCTGGTACAGTTTCTTCATCACAACTGATAGCATTTTCTTCAATTCCAGCCAAAACATCAATACCATCCATAGAATCACCCAAATATTGAGGGAAAACAGGTAGAATCCTAACCATACCAGACCCAGTACGCCCACCCTCATTTTGCAGACTTGCCATTACAGATTTCTTGATCAGAAGGCACCCAAACCCAGTTGGATCAGACCCAAACACTCTATAGAATGATGTGATAATAAAATCTGGGCGGAACAAGGAAAGCCCCAGTGAATCCATATCCTTGGGACCTAATGCCCCAGCATCCAGCAAAACATGCCAATTATTTTGTTGAGCAAGTGCCATCCACTGGTAAGAATACTTGGCCCCAGTTACTCTAGAATGAACAGGAAAAACAAAGAGCCTAACTGCAGAATCTTTCTTTCTCTTCTTCTTATTTGAAATTTGTTTCCTCAGCTCCTTAGAACACAGCTTTAGAGTAGGCCATTTATACCAAGCACTGCAGACCTTAGCACCTTTGTCTTTGGCACACTGAGCCATCCAATTGACAGACTGACTCTCGTGATCAAACATGGTCAATAGGTTCTTATTTGAATGGAATGGATATGATTCAGCTAGCAATTTAAACGCAGAGCCTCTACTAACAGTGAAAATAAGACCATATTCATTCTCAGGAATGTTCAAGTGATCCATAATCCTAGTTTTTATATCGTGTTCTGCAGTACCCTTCTCGGCACCTCCATAAAGAGCATGATTACTCAAGTTCGCAGTAATTTCATGCAAGGTAAATGCAGACGACTCCCAGTATTGTTGAGTTTGAAGATTAGAAAACAACCCAAAGCCACAGTAATCAAGACATACCTTGGATGAAGAATCAGACAGATGTCCATACTCATCAACTCTCAAATGATCAATCCTTTCTGTTGATTGAAATTTCGGGTACATTGTTAGAAACTTGGTGAAGGCATCGTAGAGTTGTGGAATCGACTCCTCAGAGCTAAAACTTTTCTCTGCAGCCATAGCTGTGGCACGCAAGAACTCTTTCTGGGCATGAAGCCGAGCAAGTGAACGTGATCTACCAATAACTGTTCGGTCCTGACTCGCAGATGCGTCTGCATCAATATCTTGAGATTTTGCCAGAGACCCATCTTCAGAAGCTGCCTCAAGGGCCTCTTTAAGTTTGTTTTCTTGCAATTGACGAAGCACAGTCAAGCCAGAACCAGAACGAGAACCAGAGCCACCTCTCCTTTTGCTCTTCTTGTCCACTAACAGAGCAGCACAATGGATAATTGGTTTCCATAGTGAAAGATGCATGAATGCAACCTCTCTCGCTCTCTCTTACACCAATCCCAGTGTTACCCTCCAAGTACAAAATTCCGTAGAGACCCGAATGAAAGAAAAGAGGAGTCTTTGAAACCCAAAGTTGTCAGCTTGGCAAAGAAACTGACATTCTAGACTTTGGCACTTTATACCTAAGAAATATTCAAAAATATCAGAAACAAGATATATTCTTTTCGTTGGGGCTACACAGAACTTTTTGAAGATCAACAGGATTGGTCATAAAGAAGAGGAAAGCTAAAGAAAACCCATCTGGTAAGAATCAAACCTTTGACGCTGATCAGAAAACCGTAGCTTTATCGTCGCTTTAAGGGCCCATAATTTGCGGGTTCCAATTCAAATTCAACACCACCACCACATTGAAACGCCGTCCCATGTTAAGGAGAATTCAGACACGAACCCCACAAAAGAAACAAAACCCAGATTCAAAGTCATCTCCAGAAACCGAATTCCACGTTACAAAAGCCAACTTCCCCTGAATCCTCACTCCTAGTAAACAAGCCAGCTAAAGATACTAAACAGTACAACCTATCGACAAAGCTACCAACAAGGTACGAGAAACCTAGACGCAGAGCTAGAAGAGGACCAACGAAAACACTGACTGACTCTCTAACCACCACTCTTCAATTCCTCTGCCTTCTTTTTTTTTTTCTTTTTCCTCCTAGTTTCCTCTATTCCTATGCTTCGTTACGTGTTAACAGAGACAAAGTTAAAAGGCAAAGCTCAAAACTTTTTGAAGACCAGCAATTCTGCATTTACTACAGCAGTTAATGTAGACATGTATGCATTAAATGCGATTGCTTTCTGTTCTTTTCCCCCACCATTATTAAATCTTCGTTTCCCTGCAATGCCCAACATACCCCTCTCCTTTTACTTTCTCCACGAACCCTGTCTTTCCATTAAAGTTGCAGAATGTTTGATGAAAGTTGCGGCCTGCGGGTTTTGGCATTCAAAAGCCGTTGGCCAAAATAAGCACCTCAGTAACGCATCTTTGACTTCACTTGCCGACTAAATAATACATTAAGTTACTGGCCTATAAGTATATTCCTAGAAGTTTTGGTATGGTGAGTATTATCCTTCACCGCACTGGTTCTTCTACTTTTTTAATTAAAATATGGTGCTAGTTGCTTTCTTGTTTATGAGAACTGAGGTCCTCGCAGCATTGAAAATGGCCCAACAAGTCCTTTTCTCTTCTTTTTGGTTAGTTGGTAGGTTGAGTTAATGCAGAAAGACCTACTCTCAAGTATTTGAACCGCATTTTACACAATCAACTAACCAAAAATTTGTGTTCACATGACAAGAGTAATAGCGTGTCTTAAAAAGAACCGAAGAAAGTAAAGTAAAAATGTTCTTATCAATTTTTTATATAAAAAGGAGAAAGAAGCTACAAATTACGCGGCTAACCAAAGGAGACTAATTCTAACTATGTCTTCAAAGAGGATCGAGAGACACCCTAAGGGTGCATTTATAAAAGTGATAACTCCTAACTCAAAGCTGACAACAAAGTTGACAAGTCAGTCGACAGACCTATTTCCTTCGCAATAAGTATGGCAAGAGATAACAACTCAGTTTACGATTGAGTAACTCATTGATGCTCATAGCTAAAGGATTTAACGAAGCTGCACGTTTTGTGGAATCAGATAGAATACTCATCGCTACTTGCGAGTCCAGTTCGAGTTCCACCTTACGAAATCCCAAGCTCTATGCCAGAGTCAGTTCGGAGAGGATACGCCAAAGTTCAGCAGAAATAGGGGGACACCAGCCAAGATTTTGAACAAAGCCTCCTATCTAAGCACCGATGCTGTCCCGAATAAGTCCCCCTGATGAGGCCGAAAGGGATAGGCGTTTGCTCGCCCCATTAGTGCTCAGTTTCACCTAGCCAGGAGAAGGCTTACTCCATCCAATCAATTGCTCCTGGCGACGGCCAAGAACTGCTCTGTCTATCCAAGTCGCAACTCTGTGAATCCGGTGAGCATATTCCAGGACAATATAAGTTGGATAATCCGGCCAAGAAAACTGGGCATCGAAGAGGGCCAAATTCCTCTAGGACCAGAGGAACTAATAGGCGGTGCCAAAGATAAGGGACCAATCCAGGACAAAACCCATATGATGCGTTTGAAGATTGCGATGCAGCCAATCCTGAGCAGTTAGATTGAAAAAATCTAAAGAATTGGCTAGCTATGGGAGTTGGAGCCACAAACTTTTCACATTGGGATAATCTCGTACCACATGAAGGGAGGACTCTTCTGTCCTACAAAGGTAGCACTCGGCATTCGTAGTCAGGCATCGACGAAGGCGTTGTTGATTGGAGAATAACCGATCCTGTGCTAGGAGCCAAAGAAAAGATCTGATACGTTGCGGGCCGTTCCAGTTCCAAATTATCTTCCAAACTCTGCTAGGGTCATGGGTGGCATGTTCCATAAGCATAAAATACGCAGAAGCAATGGTGAGCTGTCCGAAATCTGACTTTGCCCAAATCCTTCTGTTCGGTCCTAGGTGGGGCTGGGCCGGTAAAATACCTGCAATGAACAATCAAATATAGTGAGGAAGTCCAAATTGAAATTCTTCCCAAAGTCAGTTACCTGAGCTATCCACAAAGTGTTGAACTCGCAGTTCAAGATCTGCTTGAGATATAGGAGTCAGCATATAGTATATGAGTTAACTTACATCCTCCACCCAAGGGTCCAACCAGAAGCGGGTCTTGGAGCCGTCACTGATTACTCACTTTATGCCTTTGAGCACATTAGGTCAAATGGCCTTAATGCTCCTCCAATTCATAGAACCGCCAACCGCTTTGAAGGAGGTTGGAAGGTTGTTGGCATCAAAATGGTATTTAGCGGAAAGGCCTCTCACTCATAAAGCGTTTGGCTTAGAAATCATCGCTCATCCAAGTTTTGTTAATAAGATATCATTAGTTTCACGGATGTTGTGAATATCGAGTCCTCCCATCTCTTTTGGTTGACAAATTATGTTCTAGTGAACAAGGAGTATCTTTCTGTTGTCTTGGGAAGAGCCTAACAAGAAATTACGCACCTTTCCACTTTGTCGCAAAGATGTCGGGGAAATCGGACCGTCTACATTCTATAGGTAGGGAGGGCAGAGATAACTGCTTGTGTCAAAGTGACTCGACTTACCAGGGATAAAAAGTTCTCAATCTAACCCGAAAGATGTTGTTGGACCTGATCAATGATATACTGATATGTTCGTTTGTGGACTTTCTCATGTAATAGCGGTACTCTTAGATAGTGGCCTAAATTTGTTGTTTGTTTAAATCCCAACTCTCAGCTTAGCTTTCGTGCAAGGACATGATAGACATTTTTGGAATAAAAGCATTGACATTTGGCGAGACTAATCCGTTGACCTAAAGCGGTTCAAAACAAGTTCAGGATTTCTCGAATGATGTGAACTTGCTCGATTGAGAATTCAAAGCACAGGATGAGGTCGTTTGTAAGAAAAAACAAATGAGATATAGGAGACCTCGTTTGGTTAGTCAAATGAACATTCAACTAAAACACGGGGGTCATACTTGACCTTTTCGTAGTAGACTCCTAAATGGATTACGTTGGATTCCCACGAGCATTTGTTGGATTTTTTATACTTTTTAATGTCAATCTAGTTGAGACTTCAGGCCGACAAAGCATCCAAGGATGGTGTCAGGAGAAGTCAATGGCAGCTGTTTAGTTGTTCCAGACGTCATTTTAAGACACATTACTTACATTTACAACAGTAAACACTTGCCCTTGGGTTGTAATAATGCAGTTATTATCTATCATTAAAACATTTTAATTGCAGTGTCTGATTTAATTATAAAAATTTTAATTATCTAATTTTTATTTTAAATTTTTTCAACTCAATTTATTTTAATAATTCTTGTTAATAATTAATTAGTTGATTTTTGTTAGTTAATAAATTCTTATAAATCAATTAATTTTTATTTAATAATTTTTTTAATTAAACTTTCAATTTTTCTATAAATAAAGATAATCTATTTTAATTATATTTTAAATTTTTATTTAATCTTTAGTTTATTTTACGATGATCTAATACTATTTTAAATTTTTAAAACTATAAATCTCCTACTGATTTAACTTTTTAGTCATTATTTTTACTAATACATATTGTTATTATTTTTACTTCCATGAGATCAAGATGAGAAATAAAGCCCATCTCGAAGAGATATGAACCTATTAAAAAGATTTAAATAATAAATATTTTTGTCTATTTATCTAAAAATTTATGTCTTAATAACTTATGCAAAAACAAATGGGAATTTTCTGAATTTGTTGTTGAATATATAAATTCAGGAGTCAATGCCTCGCTTCACGACATGTTTAAGTTAATAAATATATTAAAAAAACATGCAAATGAGTGATGCATGTCAGATACTGTTTTTCTCGAGTACTTGGAAGTTTTCAACTCCCCATGGCCATTGGCGTCCCAAAACAGTTTTAACATTGAAACATTGGATTGGAGTTTGTTTGGCTTTTATTCATACTTTCTGTATGATCTTTTCTTTATTACCTTGTACTTTGCATTTGACCATCTCTTTGTCTGCTGGAAACACCTGAGAGTTCGAGTAAAAACACGATCAGTTGAGAGTTCGAGTAAAAACACGATAATGCCTCCTATACTTGTGTGGTCAACGTGACTTGCATATATACTCCAAACACTATCCTCGACTGCTAATTCTTTTTAACTCGGTTTATTCAATTTGTTCTAGGTTTTGACGATTTGGATTACCTAGAAACACTTGTCTGCTTTTTATCTTTAATAAAAATGCCAACTTCTTATGTAATTCTATTTAGTTTAAAATGTATTTTTTATTTATAGCAACAATAAACAAAAACATGTTAGATCCACAAAGCAATGTTTACACATTTTACATTTTAATTGCATTACAGATTGAGAAAGTGGTCGAATGTTGTTTCACCACATCCAGATGCGGCCCTCAATATCAGTGACATGGCTCCATAAACCATACCTAGTGTCTTACAAGATGTTCCTCAATAAACATGTTGGTGGTCCACATAATAAGAAAATATATTATATCTTAATTAAAAAAATCCAACAATTTATTTGATTCAATTGTAAAATTTTGAGCCGTTTAATGTTTTGATTAGATTTTTAACTTTTTTATTCAATTTATTTTAATAAATTTTTTTGATTAATTTATTAATTGATGAATCAAATTTTATAAACTAATACATTCTTATAAATTAAAATAAATTAAATAAATTTTATTTAATATAAATTTAAAATTTTATGAATAAATACAATTTCTTTTAATTATATTATAAAATTTTTAATTATATTTAATTATAGTTAATTTTATGATAATTAAATATCGGTTCAATATTTTAAACCTTAAACTTTAGTTTTATCAGTTTAACTTTTGATCTAATTTTTAAAACATTGAAAATTTCAACTTAAAATTTTAAAATATTTAAATCATATGTTTAAGATTAAATAATGATTGAAAATTAAACAATTAACGTGATTTAAATAATTACTTTAAATCTGAAGAAGATCTAGCTAATTTAAATTCAAGACCATGTGTTCGAATAAATTTAAAGAGCCTCTTTCAACCATCCCAACCACCTCTTACAAGTAACATAGGCGACTTTTGTCAATATCCATAAGTTCCTAGGGTTTTGGAGCCTCGACTTTTTCTTAATGGTGACTGGGGCTACTCCATTTGTACAAGTAATCGAGTAGTAGCTCTTTTCTAAGAGATGGGTTTTGCTTTGGCCGCTTTTTCTATCTTTTACTTTCATATTCAAATCACTTTTCCCATGATATCAATTGCGTTCAAATTTCATCTTTACTGTAAAGTTCATCGACTTCCAGGCGACCCAAGGCTAGTGGGGGCTGCTACTGAAAAAAAAGGAAACCTAGCTATGGCCTATGTGATTCTCGAGATGTGATAACTGATAAGCTAAGCTTGTAATCGTGGATAAGAGAGATGTCAATTTCCTTTTTTCTCTCTGGATTACAAATAGGTTTATAAAAATTAGTCAGTTCAAGTTGATCCCATCGATTTTAATTTTTTAATTTCAAATTTTAAGATGAATTTGATTTTTCAATTTAAAATATAAAATAAAATAACATTATTTTTATTTTTTAAAAAATTAAAATATATTTAATCAGATTTGA
>JANSVA010412845.1:0-22596 GCA_025504915.1 Erythroxylum reticulatum | reverse complement strand
CAATGTATAGCTAAATTTTCTATTAATATCTAGGTTAGATGAATCCTAGTTGAATACTTTGACATGTTTTGATTCTTTTGTGAATGCAATTGTGTTTGTTGATTATTGAGATCCAATTATCCATTTTATTTATTGTCAGTTAATCTAATCTTTAGATTTTAATCTGATTTCGTACTTAGTGATTGAGAAATCCTAGGTTGAATAGATCTACGATAGTTGGAAAGAGTTTATTACAATCTTAGAGATAGGATGAAATAAATTTTCTAGATTAGGATCAAACCTAATATAGGGATTCAGAATACGGTAACACAATCTTATAAGTCTTAACCTAAGTAATTCAGTTAAAGACCTTAATATTAATTATTAGTAGAATTAGGGTTAACTACTAACGTACCTTAGGAGTCTCCACGGTCTAATAAATCAACAACATAATTACATGACAAATAATCAATCGGTTAAGGGATTAGGGGGGTTCAAAACCTAGGTAATATTTTTCTAATATTGGCAATTAATTTAGTGTCACCAATCCTTTCCTTTAATTCATTATGCTTGTTTACTTTATTTTCTTAATTTTAGTTTCTTAAGTTGAAAACCACAATCAATCTTTAGGCTAGATAATAGAACAATCATAATTACTAGTACTTACTGTCCTCCTAGGATTAAGCCGTATTTGGCGGTACTAGCTACAACTACACTGTGCACTTGCAGTATTAAATATTGACTAACACATTTCAAGGTCAATCAAGTTTTTGGCACCGTTGCTAGGGCAGTGATATTAAGAACATTTTATTTTTGTTAATCTAGTCATTACTTTTGTTTTTTTGTCTTATTTTATTTATTTTTTTACTTTACGTGATTTAGTTTGTTTTACTTTAATTGCTTGTTTTTGTTTTACGTTATTTAATTTATTGGAGTTAGTTAGGTTATTTCCTTAATTTAAGTTAGACTCCACGTTGGTTTATAACTTAAAGTAACACTGAGAACTTATTTGAAAGAGATCCTGAGATAGAAAGAACTATGTGTACGAATCTTCGTAGAACAAACCTTGAGAATTTGAACTAGATCATTAGATAGAGGATTTGGAAAGTCACGCGGACACCGAAGGATCGTGCAATATAACAACCCAACCCTAACCAATGTTTGATTATGCTAACCCAGACTTAAATGCACATAATCTAGCATTGTGAGATTTAATGTGTAAGACAATAATTTTGAGATCAAACCGAGCATTATTCAGATGGTTCAATAGTTAGTCCAATTTGACAGACTCTGAGATGAGGATCCCAATGTGCACATCTCTAACTTCTTAGAGATCTATAGTACTTTTAAAATAAATGAAGTGAATGATGACTCCATCAGATTGTGTCTATTTCCTTTCTCTTTGAGAGGAAAAGTACAATAGTGTTTTAACTTCATTCCACTTTAATGACTGAACACCTGGGATCAAGTGGCAAAACAAATTTCGTTAAAGTATTTTTGTCCTGCGAAGTTGAGGAATGCCATCTTATCTTACTCCTAAAATGAAGGAGAATCTTTATACAATACATAGGAGAGATTTAAGGAGATGCTTCGATGATGCCCACATCATGGATTACCTCTGTGGATGCAAATCCAAACATTTTATAACGAGATAAGTCAAAAAACTATACAGCTAATTGATTTAGCAATTGGAGGGACATTGAAAAACAAGAAACCTAAGAGTTGATCGAGGATATGGTCACAAAAAATTATCAGTGGCACTTAGCTAGAGTATGAACCATCAATAGGTCATCTAAAGTATACGAAGTAAACGCATCAATAGGACTGGAGTCAAGTAAAAGCCCTGAGTAAGAAGATAGATAATATTACTATGGCTCCACAAGGAAGAGTGATATAGTGTGAATCGTGTGCGATACATTACCTAAGATAAGATTGTCAATCATATCAACCCGAACATGTAGACTATCTAGTAAACATTCCAAGATCTCAAAATAACCTCTATAGTGTCACATACAATCCATAATGGAGGAACTACCCCAACTTCTCATGGGGAAATTAAAGACAATAAAGGACCAATCCTCCACCTAGATTTCAAGCACAA
Organism: Erythroxylum reticulatum; assembly: GCA_025504915.1. Classification (NCBI taxonomy): domain Eukaryota; kingdom Viridiplantae; phylum Streptophyta; class Magnoliopsida; order Malpighiales; family Erythroxylaceae; genus Erythroxylum; species Erythroxylum reticulatum. The sequence goes on along the minus strand of JANSVA010412845.1, from coordinate 20,516 downwards.
ACGTCATAACCAAGGAAACTAATTCAAGCACAAACGTCATAACCAAGGAAACTAAGTATAGATGAAATGATACTGGAACTTATTCAAGATTCAAATACAAAATATCAGCAGATAGAAGCATCTATAAGGGAGTTTTCCAAGAACAAATGAAACAAATATAAGGAAAAGACTAATGGCAATCACCCGGTCTAGTGTGAAGAAGCTCTATAAGGAAGAAGATGAAGGAGTGACTGTTGAGGGTCATTCTGATACTGTTAGTCAACCTACTTTGAAGCAAGTCAATGAATCTCAACCATCTATTCTGAACCGTATGCAACCCAAGAGAAAAGAAACGGAAGAACAGTTAGATTATGTCATTGGCTTGTTAAAGAAACTCAAAGAAGAGTTTCCTAATGATAAACTCCTTCCGCATAGACCAAAGAGCTCGGAATTATTGGAAGAGATCTCATCAAACAAAGAGGAAATAAAAAGTTGGAGAAAGAAGGGTTGACTAAGGAAAGCTCCAACGAAGTGGTAACACTACTTTAGAAAAAAATTGAGCTAGAGAATTTTTATATTCCTTGTACGATTGGTAGTGTAAAATTCAATAAGTTTTTTTAAAACTTAATAATGGGCATTAATTTGATGCCTTACTCTTTGAGTGAGAGGATGAAATTAGGTGAGTAAATACCAATTAGAATGTGTGTGCAAATGGCTAACATAGATCACTCAATTATCCTAAAGGCATAATTAGGGATATACTGGTTAAAGTAGACAAATTCACCTTTTTAACTAGTTTCACCATCTTGAGCATAGACGAGGATATAAAAATACCCATTGTCCTAGGATGACCATTCTTAGCAACCACCAAGTCTCTTATAAAAATTGTTGGAGGTAAACTAACCTTGAGAGTGGGGGATGAGAGGGTTTCATTTGAAGTGTCTGATGGTAAGAGAAATCCTTTTGAATTTATGAATGCTATTAAGACAGGAAATTTTTGACAAAGTGTTGCAAAGTTCCACCCGTAAGGATCCACCCATGAAGCCATAAATTCAAAAGAATAATCGAAAGAAGAGAACTATGAAGAAGGGTAATAGAAAGCATTGTCAGGCAGCTTACTTATAGGTTATGAAATCTGTAGTTAGTCTACAATTACATGAATCATTTGAACCACCTTAAGCGAAAAAAGTACGTCAAGCTAAAGATGTTAACTGAGTGCTCTTTAGGAGGCAACCCAAGATTTAGGATTTTCTTTTGTTATATTACTTTCATATTTTATTTCATTTTTATTGTTTGATATTTTCAATTATGTTATTTTTATTGCTATTTCTTTTAGTTCTTTTATTCCTTTCCTTTTCTTTTATTTTTGTAAGGACAAGTTAACATTGGATGGATCAGCATTAAGAAATCGTCACTATTAGGAAAGTACCAAACAACCCTCTCACTTGCATATTTAAATGTATTATGAACATTGAGGATAATGTTCAATTTTAAGTGTGGGGATGAGTTAGCTGAATTCTAAATTTTTAACTAAATTCTTCAATTTTATTATAATCCTGATTATAAATTTTGTTAACTGATGCCTTGAATTCGTTGAGGTCTGTCCATGAATACTATATGTTATGGTTGAATATTGATTTGAATTGATGTGCAAGATAATGATGGTTAGAATGAAGTTAATTTTCTAAGTCATATTTTTCGTAATAATTTAAATTTTCAAGTTAAATGAAAATTTCATATTGTTTATGCACATATATACCCATCTTTTTCGTAAGCTCTTGAGCTTAAAGAGCAAATTTTATAAAATTTTTAAAGCCCTTTTTATTCCTTCATATATGTGTTATCATATATAGTAGGATAATTCTAGAACTTGCTTTTACTATGCATATCAAGACCATATTTGTTAAATTAGAGCATTGATACGATGAAGGCACTTAGATTCACTAACTTGCTTTACCCTATTTCTTTGAAATTATTATACCCAAAAATTTACCTTTAGGAATAACCAAATTGAGTCTTAGCCTTTTTTAATGATTAATCCAAAATTATAAACCTTTAACCAATTTTTAGAAGACTTTTTAATTTTTTTGAACCCTTCAGGTTATTTACATTATTTACTTAATCGAGACTTAAAATTTATGAAAGGTCTAACATTTGTTGAATTATGGTACCGATTGGAATATTTTTTAAAAAAAGGGTCATGGTACTAATAAAGTTACATTAAAAGGATCTATGTATTTTGTAAACAAGTATTGTAATATTTCTTTGAATAAATTTTCTTCAATTTAACCCTTTTTATTGTCCCATTTATATTGTACCCTATAATGAACTTTTCATTTTTTTTTATATTTTATACATAAGTGTTGGTGATGCAATTCTATTGCAAGCCTATAGTAAGAGTTGTATTATGCAATTCTATTGCAAGCCTATAGTAAGAGTTGTACTATGTATTGATTGACAGTTTTGGTGCTTTTCACCCTAAGCATTTGAGTGCATTGAGTAAAATCTTAGTGAGGGTGTAAAGACATGCTTTTGATTTCAATGCAATTTTTGATATAATTACTATTAATATTGCTTAGGAAGTTAATCTTAGGACAATTTGATTCTAATTGTATGTTAATTTGATTTAATAGGATATGATGATGTATAGTATGAATAGACAGGTTGAGATTGATGATGGATTGATGTTGTAAATTTTATAATTTTGATCATGCTTTGCTTGAGGAAAAGCAAAAACTTAAGTGCAGGGATGTTTAATAGATAGATAGTTGAATATATTTTACCACCTATATTTGATGTATGTTGCTTGATATTGTATACTTTTATCATATCCTTGGTACTTAAATTGCTCTAAGTGTGTTTATAAGTGATAATTGCCTTCATGGATTTAAAAAAGAGGAATTCGAATGAAAATGCAATAGAAAACAGGAAATCAAAAATCTGGAAGGAGTGCACGATTGTGCACTTTTGCATGTCGGTGCATTTTTGTAATATCCAACGATTTCCAATTATACACGTTCCTGTATATGGTCGTGCATAGCCCAGAAACCTAGATTTTCATATAAAAGTGAAGTTTCGAGGGCAAATCAAAAGGGGTAAGCAACTAGCATTGTTTTTAAAAGTTCAGAGGCGAGTCCAAAGGTGATTTGGAGCTTAAGGAGTGGAAGGCACAAGATTTTTATCAACATATCCATCAGAACACAAGATCAGATGTCTACATTGTCAAAATATGTGATAGAGAAAAATTATGGAGATTTAGAATTATGATTCCAATGTTTTCTATTCTGTTTTCAATTTATATGGATATGGTTTCATGTTTGTCAATGTATAGCTAAATTTTTTATAAATATCTAGGTCAGATGAACCTTAATTTAATACTTTAAAATGTTTTGATTCTTTTTTGAATGCAATTGTGTTTCTTGATTATTAAGATCCAATTATCTGGTAATATGATTTTTATACTTTAATTTGATTTTATACTTAGCGATTGAGAAATCATAGGTTGAATAGATGTACAATGGTTGGAAAAAGTTGACTGCAATCCTAGAGATAGGATGATATAAATCTTCTAGATTAGGGTCAAACCTAATAGAGAGATTCAAAATATAGTAACGCAATCCTATAAGTTTTTACCTTACTAATTGGTCGGAGACCTTAGGATTAGTTGTTATTAAACTCAAGGTCAGCTACTAGCATACCTTAGGAATCTCCATCGTCTAATTAATCGACAACATAATTGCGTGAAAAATAATCAATTGGTTAAGGGTTTAGGGGGATTCGAAGCCTAGATACTAATTTTCTGATATTAGAGATTAATTTAGTGTTGCCAATCCTTTTCTTTAATTCATACTACTTGTTTACTTTATTTACGTAATTTTAATTTCTTAAATAGAAAACCACAATTAGTCCTTAGGCTAGATAATAGGAAAATAATAATTACTAGTACTTACCATCCTCATAAGATCAACCCGTATTTGGTGGTACTAGCTACAACTACACCATACACTTACGGTATTAAATATTGATTAACACACTTCAAGATTAATCAAAGTGCCACATACTTGGAATGAGAATCGTTTAAGGAAATATTTCCATTAGATAGAAACTTCGAGTTTTTTATGCTTTATGCAAAATCCTTAATAAAATGTTTGATATATGGTTTCTAACTGAATTAAACCATAAAATGAAAAAATTATAGGCTAAAAATTCTTGGATGAGCTCACTAGTATGGAAGAAGCATAGAGGAGGATGGAAAGGTAATTCAAGTAAGTAACAAAGACTTATACCTAGTCCATGCACAACCTAAGGGTTTAATTGGGCTAACTTGCCAATGCGTTATCTATAAGAAGCGTGGGGAGCCTCCTGAGCAATATTGAGTAAATCTAAGAGGGCAATTTAAGGCCATCACATTTAAGAGTGGGATAAAGCTAGAAGAACTAACAGAAAAATAATTTAAACCCACCTTGTAGAAGATCAAGAGAAGTAGAAAAAGGATGAAGTTATAAATGAGGATCCTCCCTATATTCCTCCTTTACTTTACCCATTGAAAATTCCATTCCCACAAAGACTTCAAAAGAACAAATTGGATACATAATTTGCAAAGTTTATGGAAAAGATGGAGAAATTACAAATTGCATTGCCCATTGTGGATGCTTTGGAGAGCATACCTAAATATGTGAAATTTCTTAAAGACATCTGATCAAACAAGTGAATTTAAAATACTAATCAAATGGTCTATATGATGGAAAGGTGCAGCTCCATAACTGCCAACCACATGCCCTCATAGTTGATAGATCTAGGAAGTTTTACTATACCCTATGTAGTTAGTTGTTTAGAGTTTTCTAAATGCTTATATGATATAAGTGCAAGTATTAATCTTATACCTTTATCAAGTTTCAAAAACTTAGGGTAGGTCAGTAAAGCCAACTTCTATACTTATTAAGTTGGCAAATTAATCAATAAAGAAACATTTTAGTGTGGTGGAGGATGTTCCTGTAAAAGTGGTGAGTTTATAAATCTTATGGATTTTTTTCATGGTAGACTTTTAAGAGGATCAAAACTATCCACTAATTCTTGGTAAACCATTTTTGAACACTAAAAGAGCTTTGTTACGTGTCTATGAAGGCGACCTCATTGTTCATATTAGTGATGAGCTTTGAACATGGTCATTTAAATTGAAAAGTCATATTGACTTGTGAATTATATGTATGCTAATTAGGATATGACAACTATTCTTTCATTTTATGAATTTTATTGTATACATTTATAATTATAGTTAGTTGAATTGGTTAAATGTATACGTTTATAATTATGAATTTTATTGTTTCATTATTAGTACCCTTTTATAAGAGTGATTGACTAAAAAGAAAAAAGGTACGTTAAAAAATTAAATGAAAAAATATTTTGCTGGCCTTTTTTAAGAAAATTGGGTAAAGAATAGGGCTGCCAACTAGTTGAGATATCTGATATAGCATAGTAATAGGTGACATTCATGAAAAAATGTTTATCTTTGCGTTAAAAGGGTAGAATGACAGTCCAACCAAGTTAAATAAAAAAAATGACCTAGTTGAGTAACTGGGGAACATTCATAACAAGGTGTTTTCCTTTGCTTCAAAAACTAGGTTATCGTTAAAGAAAACATAAAAGAAAGGTGTTACAATAAATAAGCCTACTAGTCTTTTAAAATAGTAAATTTTTTTATGAAAGTTTACTTAGTGATAGTTTGGCTTTTTGATTGATTAATAACAATAAATGCATGCTTACAAATGCCATAGGTGTATGAATAGGGTATTAATATGTTGATTGATATGTATATTCAAATAAAAGCACTTAAACTTGAAAAGAATAGGTTAGCTTATTGGCACTTTTTGAGTGATTGATATTTGAGGATAAGTTAATTTCATAAGATTTTATGCCATTGTACCATTATTGTATTGTTGCATGATTATGATTATGTATTTATGTGTTTTTTTTAATGTTTTGAGCTTTTAGTTTAGCTTAAGGAAAAGCAAAGGTTTAAGTGTTGGGAAGTTGATAGGTGTAGATTATATTATGTTTTTCTAGATTATTGTCTTGTGTATAGGCTTAGAATTGTGTTCATGTTAATCTTTTTATATGTTTTAATTGTTTGTGAATTAGATCTTAATTTTATGTTTCAAGAGGTGTTTGATGTGTTTATGAGTGCTAAGAATCAAGAAATTGAAGAATGAAGAAGATGGAGGGAGTTTGAAGGTGTCACAGTCATTCATAATTGAGCACGATTATGATAGAGGTTGAATAGAAAGAGCAAATTCGTTACTCCAAGGTCATTATCCTAACATAGGCTTTTCCAGGCGAGAGCTTTTTTTTTTATGTTTTGAAAGTTTGGGGCTATTTTTGGAACCAAACAAAATTAGAATCCTAATGAATTATTTAAGAACATGAAAAACAAAAACTCATTGCATCAAAGTGAATCAAAACCGGGAGATGAAGAAGAACAATAGAAAATTCCAACATTATAGATAAAGGCATTAAATAGTTTTCTTTATTTTCCTTTTAGTTTCTTTTGTTTTCCTTGATGTTTAATCTGATTTATTTGATGTTAAACATGCATATGGAGTTCCAACCTCAGATTAAGAATTATTTTGGATTTATTTTATCACTTTATTCATTGTTGATTTTAATACCTAGTTACATGTTTTGATAATTTTTCATGTATAAACTTAACATCCAATCAAGAGAGTGAGTCAAAGTAATCATTTTTAGGTTGTATTATGAGAGTTAGAAATTTAATAGACCTACAATTATCAAATTAATGATTACTTTTCATTACACACTAGCCATGCTCTTTCTTCTACTTCCTTCTGCCACTGACCTTCTTCGTCTTTATTCTCCACCACAACATTGCTACCTCACCCTTCCTTGGCAGTACAGATTATTCCTATTATTGATCTTCATTTCTTTTACAAATGTTCCTACAAGGCAACTCTCGAACCCCACCAAACCATTAACCCAAGGCTATAATTAACTTTCCACTAAATCTACCTTTCCTGCCTTACATTCTTTCCTTATTAAACAAAATTTTTTTGACACTTTTCTACCTAAAGTTGAGCTAAACCTCTTTTATAAAAAATCTTCATAATGTCCAACACTTCAGTACGCTGCACTTCAGACTTTCCAATTCTAACCTCCTCCATTACCAAACCTTTATCCATAATTCCAGTAACTCCATCTCCAACCAATGTTCTTAGATCTTAGAAGCAAGTTGTAAGGGAAGAATCCCCCTAAACATTGTCTTGTTCACCTCCTAAAGATATGGATGGAAGGCTAGTGGTTTGGCCCAACATTAAAGTCCTCAAGGAGGGAGCTTAAGCTTGGGAATAAACTATGGTCAATTTCTTCTTTGGAAAAAGGCCAGCTTTCCCTCTAGTCTTCCAGTGGGCAAACAAACTATAGAAGTCAAGAGACTTGACAAATGTTCTTCTCTCTAAAGAGAACTTAATCCTCTTCACCTTCAGCTTCCTGCAGATACCCAAAAAGTTATGGGGGAAGGATCTTGGCATATCAAATGCCACCCAATTTTTGTACAAAGTTTGCAGCCATACTTGAACCTTAAAACTTTTAAACTTCAGAGTATCCCACTATGAATTAACTTCCACAATATTGCACTTGAATATTAGACAACCCAATGGCTTAGAGCTTTAGCCATCTACATTGGAAGGCCACTGTGTATGGATAAACACACAACTAAGAAGAAATGAGTTAGATTTGCATAACTATGAACATTTCCAAGGAACTCCCTAAAGAAATTCCAATTATGAGGTTAGGAGAGGAAGATAAGTTATGGGAAGATACAATAAAATTTCATACCAATGGAAATGGAAGGCCATATAAAATTGTTTAAAATAGGAAGCTACTAGGAACTTATGGAGTTACCTAAAGTAAAAACTCTGGAAAACCGCCTTTTTTGACAACCAAAGCCACCATGCTATAAAAGGATGTTGATGTTATATCGCCTGAAAATGAGGAAAGACAAAATAGTGAGGCAATGCAAACTTCTCTACTACCTTATATACTGAAAGACAAGGAACACAGTTTAACAAGCAATAAAGAGCAACAAGATTCACAAGCACCAAATAAAACATATGGCATTCAAACTCAATTAAACAATGACCAGATCTTCCTAACCATAACTTCAGTGACTGCATAACGTGATGAAGGAGATTCTAAGGTGAGTAACTTTAATACTATCCAATTTGATATAATAACAACTCCGAAAATTTCTACTACTCTTAAAGAAATTGCAACAAATATTGAATTCCATATAATGGAGAAAAGGAGGTCAAAGAGGGGTAAAGGGAAGGGCAACACAAACAAAACCTTTTAACCTATATCTATAATTGCGTGGAATGTACATGGAATAAATTGTCCTAGTAAACAACCAGCTTTAAGGGACTTTGTTTTGAGGGAGATGCCTCTCATATTTGGATTACAAGAAACAAAGGTTAGAATAAAAATTTAGCAAAATTGGACATTTTTGGATCCCACTGGAACATGATTACCAATCACCAACATCAGGCTTTAGGTAGAATTACAATATACTAAAAAGAGGATGAACTAAAGGTGGATCTATTAGACTCAAATGAACAAGCCATGCATTTGAAAATATCCTTCTTACAAAAGCACATTTAAATAAATATTTCTTTCTTCTATGTAAGCAACTTTCGATTCCAAAAATGAGACCTATGGAACAACTTGACATCATTCAGCAACATTGTTTTTATTCCTTAGCTAATATGTGGAGATTTTAATTCCATATTATACCCCTCAAAGGCACAAGGAAACTATTATCTAAAGAATTATTCAACTAATTTGAAAGACATAGTGGAGGATTTAGGGTGATAGATTTTAAATATAGAGGTCATACTTTTACCTAGTCTAACAAACAAAATTCTGCTTGGCACCTCACGAAAAAATTGGATAGAGCACTGATAAATGATATTTGGCTTAGGACCTTCCCAGACAGCCTTACTACATTTAAAGACCCCCTCTTCTTGGATCATACCCCCTTATAGTGGACAACATATTCCAAAAAGTTAGCTGGCACTATCCTTTTAAATTCAAAAACTTATTAGCACATGTTCCAGGGGTTGTGGAGGCATTTATAAAAGGTGCCATATATAGTTGTCAAAGGACTAAGCAGTTCTATTGTGTCCAAAAACTGAAAGTTATCAAGCGATAAATGAAGGTCCTAAATTCTCTACAAAAGCCTACAACTTTCTCAATAAACTCCTACATACTTGAACTTCAAGATATCTAAGCAAGGCTCACTACTCATCTTACTGATCCGACTCTACTTGATAGAGAAAAGAATGTGTTATCACAATTCTTGAAGGCTACAAACAATCACAACTCTCTCTTGTAATAAAGAGCTATAGTACATTGGTTAAAAGATGGTGACAGCTGCACTAGAATCTTTTTCAACTCCATTCTTACGAGGAAAAACAACAACAAAATCTATTCTATAACTTCCAAAAAGGGTGCTAATCTTCAGACACAATAAGAAATTCAAGAGGAGGTAGTAAGGTATTTTAAAGACCTACTAGGAACTCCTAACTCTTCAAATGCTATGTTAGATGAACTTAGATCCCTATCCCTCAAACAAATCACATCAACAGATGCAGAACTTCTCATAAAACTAGTAGAAAATTTAGAAATAAAAGCTATAGTTTTTTCCATGGATGGCTACAAAGCTCCTGACCCTGATCACTTAAATGGGTACTTCTTCCATAAGTCTTAGAGTGAGAAAATTTTGTTTATTATAAAGGCAATCAAAGAATTGTTTTACAAGGGGATCTTACTCAAAGAGATTAACATAACCTTTATTTGTTTGATTCCCAAATGCTCTAATTCTACACATTTTGGAGAATTTAGACCTATTGCATTTACTAATTTCCTCTATAAGGTCATATCCAAGATACTTGCCTCAAAACTGAAAAACCTAGCTCTGCTAATCAGTGATAACCAAGGCGCCTTTATGCAGGACAGACATATAGGAGACAACATTCTAATTGTAAAAGAGCTCCTAAAAGGCTACTTTAGATCAAATTACTCTCCAAATTGCACAATTAAGACTGATTTCCACAAAGCTTTTGATAGTGTGAGCTGGGATTTCCTATAGACTTTGCTAATGGCTAACGGATTTCCAATGATCTTTATAAAGTGGATCAAAGAGTTTATCTCACCTCCTCCTTGTCTATTCTAATTAATGGTACTCGTACCACACTTTTTAAGGTAGCAAGAGGACTTAGGCAAGGGGACCCCTTATCCTCCTACCTTTTCATACTTTGTATGGGGACTTTTAACCCCCTCATCAAGCATGAATTGCTCAAAAACCCAAAATTTATATACCATGCTAAATGCAAGAAGATTAATTTGACTAACCTCTACTTTGCAAATTATCTACTTTTATTTTATAGGGTCTCGATGGACTCCATACAAATTTATATGGCAGCACTTATCAAATTTTGAAACTTCTCTGGAATACAATTTAACCTAAGAAAGAGCCATTTTCTCATATCCAAAAAAGCTACTACTTTGGGCGCCCACATCTCTTAATCAACTGGAATGGATTTTAAAGAGACACCTCTTTTGTATCTTGGATTACCAATTTCCACTAAAAGACTCTCATATGCGGAATGCATCCCATTGCTAGAGAACATATAGAGAAGAGTCAATTTGTGGGTTAACAATTCTTTGTCATATGCAGGGAAGTTTCAAGTCATTAAATCGATGTTAAACTCCCTCTATATTTAATATAGCTCTCAGATCTTTCTCTCTCAACGTATCATCAAAACCATTGAAAGAATCCTCAAGAACTTATTACGAAACCACCCAAATGGTTTCAAAGGTTCAGCTAAAGTGAAATGAGTTTATATTTGATTTCCTAAGGATGAAGGAGGGTTAAACATAACTCCTATCAAAACCACAAATCAAGCCCTAATTTTGAAAAGACTATGGTGGATCCTTATGGATAAAACCTCTTTTTGGGTGAAATGGTTACACTCTTATTTTATCAAGGAAAGAAGCCTATGGAGTATTAAGAAATCAGTCTCATACTCTCATTTTCTCAACCAAATACTGAAATTGAGGGACAAAGTCTAACAAGGGATCTCTTGTAAAATTGGGAATGGCAACGTGACTTATGTCTAGTATGACAACTGGACTAGTTTGGGACATCTCATACATCACTACGACAATCTAAGTAGTCCTCAAACTACCTCACTCAAACTTAAACTCAGCTCAATGATCACAAAGGGCATCTAGAACTTTCCTTAAAACGGAAGGCATCTTTGACCATTATATCTTCCCCAACCTAACACTCTAGACACTTTCTACTGGCAGACCTAACCCATTCGCAAACTCACAAATAAGGATACAAGAGATCTTGTAAGATGTAGGAAACAAAAGGTGAAATGGCACAGAGTTGTTTGGAGCAAGATACTAACTCCAAGGGTTTCTTTCATACTATGGTTAGCAATCCTAAATAGGCTGAATACTGATGGTAGAATTCACTATCTGCAAATGGACAGAACATGTCCATTGTGCAAGATCCATGTGGAAACAAGAGATCATCTCTTCTTCATATGCCCTTATAGCAGTTAATATTTTTAGTATATTAATTCATGTTTGATTTCATATAGTTGAGATTAAAAAATCATATGTATGAATGGATCTACCATAAATGAAAGGAATTGCATACAAACCTAGAGATAGGTCGATATAAGTCTTTTAGATTAAGGTCAAACCTAATATTAAAATTTATAAATCTTATAGTACAATTATAAGGGTAATAGAAAGAGATTTCAATTAATCAACCTAACATTAACTGTTAATAGTTTTGAGATTGATATTAGCATAATTAAGAAATTTCAACAGTCCAATGAACTTTTGATTAAATTGATGAGTGAAGTTTTAATTGTATGAGAAGTCTTAGGGGGATTCAAAATCTGAGTATCGTTATCTTCACTAATTGTTTCTAAGTTTAATCTCCATTATAGTTAATTAATTGTATAGATTTATTTTAATTTATTTTTCTATCTTTGAATTTGATAATTTCCATCTCTATAATTTTTTACACTATATAATAGAAATAAAATCAGTATTAGTAATTCTAGTCCTTGTAGGATCAACTTATACTCATTAGTGATAGGTGTACCTAAACCATATCTTTGTGGTATAAAACAAATCAATCAAGTTTTGGGCACCATTTATGGGGACTAGTATATGAGGAATACTTAATTTTTATTACTATAGCTGTTATTTTTCTTTCGCATTTATTTTGTATGTTTATTTATTTTTTAATACCTCTCTTTTTTAATCTTGTGTTTGTGACTTAATTTTAGGATTAGGGTATTTATTATTATAGCTACCAAACATAATGGAATGATGGAGAGGATAGTATTCTTTTAAGATTATATTTTCTCATCACTTATGGTAGTATTAGAGGCCCGGAATGAGAGGCATGGTATTATGTATTTGGAAGCTTAACTGGTATTTGTGATCTGTTATGATATTTTTGTAATGACCCCAATCACAAATTCTAGGCAATAGAATATGTATGGGAGCATCCAATTTTCAAGGGGAACTGGCCTCAAAACATCCCTTATAGTAATAGGTGGAACACCTATATGGAATGATCAAGTTTCACTTGGATTTTTGCAACAACAATCGTAATAGGAGGATTGATGTCTTGATGAGCTCTTTATAAAAGATATTACTATAATCGAGGTTATCATCTATGAAACTAAAGAGCTATTTGCCTCTTTCCATAATATGTGACTTCTGATTAGGCAGCTCTTCTTTTCAAAGAAAAACCAAATGTTTTATCTAGATACACTGTGTCAAATTTGAAGGAATAAGTGATTACAATAAATTTGAGGAGTGGAAAGGATCTAAAGATTAAAGAAAAGGAAAAAAACTATTATTCAAGAAGAGAAGGAAAAGGAGAAAGATGAAGATAAATAGAAGGAGTTAAATAAGGAAATTATAAACAAATTATCGACAATCATTTTAGGTATGGAGGGCTAATACGTCCCAAAAAAAAATTGTGAGAGTCAATCAAAGAGGTATAGAGGGTTATGGTTCTTTTTTATATTGATAATTTGTTACTAAAAAAAGCATTAAAAAGTTTATTTTATTAATTTTGTACAATATATCCTCATTATATAACAACATATCAGTTTGCAGTCTAATGAGACCTTATTTGGGAACATGGGTAGAAGAAAGCCTTTGATTATAGATTTAGGTTAAAGAAGGGCTTATTGGGAAGTTCAACTAAAAGACTTACAAAAAAACATTGGATAAGATACAACAAAAAAATTAGATGTTCTTGTTTTAATTGAGTAGCTTTTAGGATTTTCATTAATAGTTTAGTTGTTCACATAGGTTTAGTCTTATGTTTCTAATTTTTTGAGTTAAGATTTGGTGGACTTCCATAGGCTATTAAAGTAATGAGATTTCACTGAAACTAGATAATGACACTAGAGAAAGGTAAAAATCTTTTACTATCAGGGGAGTATTGGTTATCCTCACCTCCTCCCATTATTGACCATATTCTCATTATTCTTGCTTATTTTGTACATTGAAAATAATGTGCAACTTAAGTTTGGGGGAGGGAATTAGCAATCAAGCTTGTCATTGTTGTTATAAATAACTTAACAATAACTAATTCAGGATTTTTTTAAAAAGGGACGTTGATAAAGATCATCCTTAATGAGTTTAGTTATAATTATATTTTGATTTGTTTAGGCAAATACTTATGAGTTTTAACGATTAAGTTTAGTTCAATTTTGTCTATTAATTTTGAGAATAGATACCTGGTTTGCATTATGATACTTTATGTATAATTTGTATATGCATTAAGCTAAATATGAATTCTTTTTAAAAGCTAAATATGAATTCTTTTTAATCATTTCCATTATCCCACACATAAAAATAGTAATATGTGAATAAATGAGCATAAATAATTTCACTTTACTATCTTTTTACTAATAAAAAGGTCAAAGTTAAAAAGTGGCGCTAGTAGTCATTTGAGAATGTGACATAGTTGAGTAACCTAGGTATTCATAACAAGGTATTTATTCTCATCTTGAAAGGCCGACTTCTCAAACAAGCTTATAAATGCTTATATGGTGTTTAAATATAGTACTTTGTTTAATTGAAGGGCAAGTAAATGCTTAAAAGCTTTAGCTTTTTTTTTCTCATATATGTTCCCTTTATGCATTAACTGGCATGGTGGTGATTTACTTGAAATTTTAAGAATTGTGGAGTAAATTGTAATGATTATAATTTTATACAAGTAACTAAGTGCTTAAAAAGTCAATAAACTTTATAATTGAATTGGATAATGGCAAGTGTTGATGGATATCTTTGATATGTTTAAAACTTTTTCATATTTGATTCTTATTAAGTTGAGAGTAACGAAATTAATTTGGTTAAAGACAAGTAAATGTTTAAATGTAGGGGAGATTGATAAGTGTTTAATTGTTCATATTTTTAGGTTTATATTTAGTACATTTCACTTGTTTATTTTAATATTTTTATTATTTATGGTACTTATTATAATTTTTTAGGTTATAAATTCACCTTATTAGAGCAAAAAGAACAAATTTGAGCAACTTTAGGGTGATTTGGATCTGTTGATGAAGTTATTAAGCTATAGGAAAAGTATATGGGCATCAACACACCATGTACTTACTTATATACTTTGACATGGCCATATTTCATACAAAAAAAGTTGTTTTAAAATTTTAAAGAGTTACACTATGATGAACACACCTATTAGAGATGAGCACCAGTTTCACAGAGTTACACGGTCATGAATACACCTTTGTTAGAGGTGAAAACACTCATATAATTTCTTATGTTCACATTTTAAGCCTATGTTTGTAGATCTTTTGATTTTAAAATACACGGGCTTGTTCCAAAAACCTAATTTTCAAACTATAAAAGGCAAAATTAAAAAGAAAGTAAAGAGAAGCTCAAGATACATAATTAGAAGACCTAGACCGATAAAGAGAATGAAAAGCAAGCAAAGAGACTTATTTAGAGTGAATTTCTATCAGTCGAAAATGGATTTCATCATATTTCCTTTAATTTATGTTTTCTCTTTCGTTTTGATGATATGTTTGATATAATTAGGAGCTAAATCCTTTATGGTACGTCAATAATATAAACCATGGCATAGATCTTATACTGATTTTCTTTTAATTTAATTTGTTCTTTAGTTTTATTAAGAATTAATTATGTGTTCTTTAGTTTTATTAAGATTTAATTATGTGTTCTTTATTATTCTTGAGTTAATATTGTCAGCATTTTATTTCATGCAATTGAGATTGAGAAATCTTTTTTATGAAATGGATTTAACATAATCTAAAAGACATGCAAACCTAGAGATAGGATAACATAAATCTTCTAAATTAGAGTTAAATCTAATAAGGAAATTCATAAATCGATTAATATAATTCTAGGGGTTTTAATTAGAAAGATATTTCAATTAATTAACCTACGATTAGTTGTTGATAATCTTAAGAAAGATATGACAATAATTAAGGAATTTCCATGATCCATTCAATTTTAGTTTAAATTGATGCGTGAAATTGTAATTGCATGAAAGTCTTAGGGAGATTTGAAATCCAAGTACCACCATCTTCATTGATTGTTTTTTTAGTTTAATCTACTCTATTTAATCAATTTGGCTGATTTTTTTTATTTTTTTATTTTAATTTTGAATCACATCAATTTCCATTGCCATAATTTGTTATATTAGATAATAAAAAGAAAATGAGGACAAATAATTTTAGTCCTTATAGGATCAACCTATACTTGTTAGTGCTAGTTATAGCTACATTGTGTATTTTTTTATATAGAACAATTCAACCAACAAGTAATATCACTTATGGGGATAAAATGCCCCAAGCTATCTATTCATGTTTTGAAATGTTTAATATGTAGAGTGTAGATTTCATAGGTCCATTTTTTGCACCATTGAGTAATAAATATATCCTAGTTATAGTTTAGTATGTCTTAAAATGGGTTGGGCTCAAGCTTTGCCCACTAATGATGCCAGAGTAGTTGTTAAATTCCTAAAAATATTATTAACATGATTTGGTACTCCTACAACTATAATTAGTGATAGAGGTATACACTTTTGTAACCCTTAATTAAAAAAAGGTGCTTAAAAGGTTTGTTGTTACATATGAAGTTGCTACTTCATATCACCCTTAAATTTATGGCAAAGTGGAAATAACTAATAGGTAAGTAAAGAGGATATTGGAAAATACCATGAAGCATTCTAGGAACGATTGGTCTGAAAGATTAGATGATGCTCTATGGGCTATTCTGACTCTACTTACGAAATGCCTATTGGCATAACACCATTTAGGCTAATTTATGGAAAATTATGTCACTTACTAGTGAAGCTAGAGCATAAAGCTTTTTTGGTTATAAAAGTTCTCAACTACGATTTAACTTTACAGATAAAAGATGTATACTCCAAATCAATAAGCTAGATGAATGGTGCAATATAGAGTATGAAAATGGTACAAAAATAAAGGGAAAAAGGAGGTATGAAAAACAACTGAAGCATAATAAAGAGTTTAAACTAAAAGTTCAGAGTTTTTCTTTATAATTTCTAACTTCGAGTACTTTTGGGTAAGTTTAAATCTAAATGGTCAGGGCCTTTTACTATTTTCTAGGCTTTCCTTTTATCGTTATAGGCATTAGGCATCAAGATCAAGTTACATCCAAAGTCCATTACGTTGATGATGTGTAAGATGTATAATAAGAAATCCAACAAAAAACTAGTAAAGAAGCACTTACTGGGATATAACCTAATGTTTTATGCGTTTTAGCTTTAAATTGAATATTTTATTTATTTCATTTTATTTTATGCTTTTCTTTTGAGTTTAAGTGTTTTTAAACTTATGGATTGAAGTAGAAATTGATGGTGATTTACTAGTTTTATGTTTGGACTTAATGTCATTCAATACAGTTAAACATAGTGGTGAACAAGACCTTATAATTGTCCTATTTTAACGTACCTCAATTCAAACTTAAGAAGTTAGGAGTAACATAATTAAACATGAGATGTGGTATCATATTGCATCATATTAACTAACAACTTGATATGTCCTTATCGTGTTTTCCATGTGTTCAAAGAACACAAAATTTCAAGTAAGAAGTCAAGAATAGTAAAATTAAATATTGTGCATAATATCACCCCACGTAACCAGGTATAGATGAACACCCTCAAATGTTAACTGCATGTCTACATTGTATGAATGAGCATTAAGTACTTATATTGAACACAAGATAAACACTTCACTATGTAGCTCCTACATTCACCTATAATTTTTTATATGTAAATATGTCTCTAAGCATACCCCCATGTTGGACCAGGTGCAATTCTCTAAAATCTTGTAAACATAACATAGGGAAAATAAGGCATTGGTGTTAATTTAAAGTTTAAGTGAGATAAAAGTAGAGAGTACGAATTTTTTAACATGAACATAACACGACCCTATATCTTAATCATGTTTATCAACATGCCAATATGTAAAGGCTACGTTCTTTTTGACACAAAAATGGATTTTTAAGAGTCTACAACACATCAATAATAGGTTATTATGTTCTTATTATGTTTATTTTTTTGATAACTCAGTAATATTGTAAATCAAAAAAACAAAGGTTTATGTACATAGCTAGAGATTGCCCAAAATCAAATCTCATACCGAGACCAAAACAAAACTAATCCACCCGAACAAACTTGATGCAAATCTAAACTGAATACAAGCAAATCAATGTATGACACAAGAACTAAAACTATACAAGGCCAAATATAAAATACTGCCTAGTTCTGACATCCCTCCAATAATGTTTTGAGAGACAACCTTACCTGCTCCTATCATATACACTCACTGTAATCTTATATCATCTTATTATCAAGGATACCAATATAGCTTGGTAAAGTCCATTGACATGATCTCCTTCACTGAATTCAACTTTTCCTTAAAAGTAAAGGTCCTTTACAAAATGCACAGACCTATCCCCCTGATACTTACATCCAATCTATTCGTACACTAAGCTTTATATATGATATTTTAAGGCTTATTGAAAAAACCTTCCTAAAACCATCGACAGTACTCACACACCCACTCATCCAAAATAAAACCTGCCATATACGAACAATATCCTAATGACTAGTTCAGCCTTGTTATAAATTTGTAAAGAGGGAGATGACTCCTATTTACCTCAATTTTCATAATATGAAACCAACCTGCAAAACATTACATTAGATAAAGGAACATAGGGAGTGATTTGGAACATAAGAATAAAAGAGCTTATCCTTAGTTTGTAGTTTATCTAGAAAAGCCAACCATAGGATGAAAGAATACCTTAGGTTTGTATCTTTATTCCACACTAATTTATGTCAAGGCACACTCAGAATAGGAGGTCTCATAAAATTGTAAAATGAAGCATTTGTGTATACTTTTGAAGGGCTAACAGTCCATTCTAATCTATACGATCGAGACCAATCTGGTTGATACATTAGTGGTTCTAGCATACGATTGATCTCATTTGTGGCATCTTACCAGCACCATCAATTGTCTCTGATAACATTAGTTACTCTTGCATTCATCGTGAGTTCTGATCCATTGATTACTCTAGGAGTTGAGAGATCCTTTAGGGTACCTCTAGGATGCTGAAGGTCCTACCATAAGAAAGTAGAATTCCCATTTCCAATCCTAAATTTGAAGTGGTTCCTAATGAGATCACGTGGCTTTTGTTTCTTTGTTTTTGTTTAATACACTAACACAATATAAGTCCCTTTCCATATTTGCCTTATGTTTTAAGAACATTAAATTGTGATTTTCCGAAACTCTTTTTGTTAAAAATGCTTCCATGTAGCATCTATGTAGGCCCTTTATTCCCCTAACACAGATCTATTTCACATTGATGTCTTAAAAACAACCTTAATATGCTACTATGTAAGGCTCGTGTTTAATCACAATTTGGTGCTAAAGAATAATTTTTGCAACATATTATTTTCACTCCTTTTAATTTTCTCCCAAATTAAATCCTTCAATTGTAATATCTAGTAGATTTTGACTCTACCCAAGCCAATTTTTCCTTAGTTTCACTTACCAAAATCACCTATTTTGAGTTAAAAATGTTATTCTTTATAGAAAAAAACCCAATTATTTAGTTTTCATTAGATTTTTGGTCATTTATTGCATCTTTTCATCCCCATTTGTGTAAATTATAACTATTCCTTTTTCCCTAACGTTTACTTTCGATAATGGCATCAATTGTGAATTGCTTGAGGAGGATGGGTTGTGAATTATGTTTAAACTTAATAAAATTCCACTCTTTAGAGATTTTAGGAATTTTTATGGTTAGGATTAGATGAATTAAAGCCTAAATGCAAGTTTTGAGGTTATATTTGAGTTATTTGTAGATGAAATTGGTTAATAGTGCATTATTTTAGCATGAATTAGAGTTTATTACTTATCCAAAGAGGTTTCTCATTGTTAACTCTCTTAAGGATGATTTTTTTGATAATTTAATATCGAGTTAAATTAAAATAAAAGCATTCAATGTTACAATGAGATGGTTGTGTTGATACTTTTCAATGAGCTATTATTTTCATTTCATATTCTTACCCTTGAATTATTTTGCCATTTATCTTTAAATATACTTGACTTGTTCTTTGATTGATAAATGGGTGATGTTAAGAGTTTAAGGAACTTTGATGGAGGATATTAATTGATTTGGTTTTCATATTGGCATTTTGGAATGGGAACTATGGTTTTGTTTAAGTATCAATGTAGGAGAAGCTTACTTGTTAAATCTAGTATATTATGATGTTATCACATTTTTAGAGGTTTATATGGTTCA
The DNA here is from genome assembly GCA_025504915.1 of Erythroxylum reticulatum. NCBI lineage: Eukaryota > Viridiplantae > Streptophyta > Magnoliopsida > Malpighiales > Erythroxylaceae > Erythroxylum > Erythroxylum reticulatum. Next base: position 599 of record JANSVA010412845.1, on the reverse strand, counting down.
TTTATAATTTTTTATAGGGGAAATTTAACATTCTCTTAATTGCTATATCATCGTTTGATATATACTTAACATTTAGTGTTGCATCACATCCATTTTGTAATTTTTCTTTTGCTAATGAGAGAACATATGTTAAGAGCTAATTTGTTAAAAAATTTTAAGTTATTAGATCATGAATTGATAAGTGATACCCACGACATAGTACAGGTGGGAGAAGGAGCAATATCGTTATAAAAGTTTAAGAGTTTCTACTTTTATTTCATGGGTGATTACACCTAGTATAACATCGGATTTTCTGAGCCTTTTTTGTTGTTCTATATTTGGAGATACTACTATATATTGATGTATACATGGTTGTATATGATTTTAAATATGTAATTGAATCCTTTTGGTACATATGCCACTGATATGTAACATTATATGCCCTTACATGAACTTAGGGTTCATCAATATGCAAAATCTTGGAAATTTCCGACACATAAGCTTTTAAGTGTGTTAAACCGAGTCCATCGGATGGATAAGACCGTGGTGGTTAAATTAAATGTATTCTAATGCCTTATAGGTGATTAGACATGATTTATAGACTTATTAGACACTTAGAA
>JANSVA010412826.1:0-22607 GCA_025504915.1 Erythroxylum reticulatum | reverse complement strand
TTTACAACTTAAGTGATGTTCCAACAATGCCCCTTATGCAATCTTACCACCCTAACACTTTAATTCAATTAACCTATGTTATATAATCTCACTCATATTAACATGCTAATTAATTACAACATAAATTAATCTAGCAAGACCCTAAAATTAATCTAATCAGGCTTATTCATCAAGAAAAAAATTTCGGGGCCAACACATGAAGATCATAAGGTTCTACTTCAATCAATTTTTAATCTTACAAAACAATATGGAATTATGTTCTCATCCAAGAAAAGTCATATTAGGACAACCCAAATAGAATTTTTAGGAATGAATTTTTATGATGGATTTTATCAGCGAGATCTATAAATAGCAAGTGAGTTATTACATTTTCCTATTGAAAATCTTAACATGAAGCAAATCTAATAATTCCTTGGAATTATTAATTACGTATGAGATTTCATCCCTCAAATGGCTGATAACATAACTCCCTTATCCAAATTGCCGAGAACGAATCCACCATAATAAAGTAAAGAACGAACCAGAGATGTCCGATACTTAAGAAAAGTAAGTCAGAATCTACTCCCTTTAAATATTCCTGACAAAGGCCAACATATCCTTCAGACAAATTTTAGTGATCATTATTAAGGTGCCATCTTGATTGAAGAGATTGATGGGAAAAGCATTATTGTGGCCATGGTAGTGGTTAGTTCAAGGAATTAGAAAAACACTGCCACACCATCTATAAGGAAATCTTGGCAATAAAAAGGGCATCGAAAAATTCAATTTCCACTTTATTCCTTATCATTTTCTTATTGAAATGGGCAATACATATTTTCTAAAGATTCTTAATCCTAACAAGAAGATATTACCTGATAGCCAATTACTGCATTGGCAAGATTAGTTTTCTCGCTATAAATTAACCATTCGACATATCAAAGGTCACCACAATATCCATGTAGATTTCCTCTCTTGACCTAGAAAACCAATTCAATTGCTTTCTCCCATCTTAAGAAAGCCAATTCATCTTATTCTTCCCATCATGGAATTTTCCCTGTATGCTAAGATTAAGAAATCTTTCCCTCCAATCACCAAAACTTCTCTACAAACAATGGATGACGTTGTTGTTCTCATTCAAAAAAGTCTTTTTTACGACCTCCATCTTATTCTCACTATCCTGAACATCCCTCTAAACCCCCCATTAGTTTATCATGTTAACCCTTTACCATCTTTATGATTCTCTTTCCAATCTAACAATAAGGCATTTATGGGCTTTATCTACCTTGTATACATGTCCAATTGTTCTCTCTCCTTTAAATGTTTATAAACATATTACCAATCTAGCCAATTTCAGTTCCCTACTATACACATTCCTCAAATTTTTTGAACCCTTGTCTAAATGATGTATTCAACTTAGATACATCCTCAATAGATATCAATTGTAGGACATTCCTCTATCTAAACAAAAAGTTCAATCTATCTTCATTATCCACTACCTATATAGCCTGACTGATAATGGTTATATTTGCACCATTAATCATTTTGAAATTTGGCGAACCTCCATTAATTGGTTGAATAATTTGAAAGACTTAATGCATGATCTATACCATTTTCTAGATTACCTAAACCATCGCAAATCCACCAAGCCAACTACTTGTACATCTTTGGGTCTATACCCTAGTGACTTTTCACTTTTGAAGCCGATTTCACCAACTTCTAGATTTTGGTCTTCTATTAACCAATTTTCTTATATGAGATTTACTATTATGGTAGGTGAATTATCATGTCCACCTGACTTTAAGCCTAAGAAAATTTGAAAATGATTGTCAAGTGGCTTCTTTGATGATTAAATAAAACAATGTTTCAAAAATGAAGTATACAAAATTAAAGGTGATCTTGTATAATAAAAGAAATTATAGAGAGAGGGATGCCATTACAAAATCTAAAGAGAGAAATTAAATATTTATATAAATAGAAAAGACATAAGTAAAAGAATAATACATTTTTCCTTTCATCTTCTTCTTATTTTTCATTTTCCTTTCTCTTGATCAAAGAATTACCTACTTTTCTCCAATTCAAGTCTGTTCTATCACCTACTTTTATAACTATGCTTATTCTATACTCAAAATGTTTGTCAATCTTATAACTCAAATATTTTCAATCTTAAGTGACTTCTCTAACACAACTTGTTTTTGTTTCACAAACTCACTGTTGCTTTTTCTATTTCATTCTAATATACAAAGTTAAGGAAAGGATAAAAGATATTTGTAAGGTTAATACTTTAATAGATATCATATGCATTTTCATTTAACAAAAACTTTAACAAACAAAAAAAATTACTATAGTCTAATACTTTTCATTGACTACATAAAAAATGCACATGAATAAATGTTATTACTTGTAAAGATCCCTCTAACATAGACAAGTGACGAACATCCATAATGTCTTCCTAACCTAGATAATAGAAATAAAAATCAATTAAAAGGACATTTAACATGTAAACCAAGATGAAATGAAATCCGAATAAAGATAACCACAAGAATAAAAGACAATTTACAATGAGAAGCTAAAAAGCCACATTATAGAGGAACAAAAGAGGAAAAAAATAAAAGACAATTAAACATGCTTCGACTAAGTGTGCTACTACTAAAACAAATAAAGGAGAAAATGTGAACAGACCATTAGGGATTGCAGTATATAAGGAATCATGAAAAGGAATAATAGTTATAAAATAGATGATTAAGTTTAGGAAACTAGGGTTTAACGAATCCTTAATTTCTTAAACGTTGTCATCTAGGTAAGAGGAAAAAGGAGCCCTATTTATAGACATCTTTTGTTAGATGAGATGCACAGTTGACAATGGAGCCTGTAAACAAATATTGAACATTTTAATTATTTAAATAAACTTTGAAAGAGTTATTAAATTATTATTTAAAATAACTTTAACGAGGCTATTAAATTAGGACTTAGGTTAAATGTTTTTAAATTGTAAGGGACCATTTTGAACGTTCTAAAATATTTAAATTTATATTGAATTTTGTTTAAAATTTTGGGTTTAAATTGACTCTTTTACTAAATAAAAATTTATCACCATTTTCTTATAAAATTCAAAGGAAATTTTTTTATAGTTTCCCTAACGCGAGATTTAATTTGAATGATTTGTTACTTATTTTATTTAAAATATGCTTCCATTAACGTAATATTTAATGAAACGACCATCATCATAATATTTAATGAAACGATCATCATCAATAGAACAAGATTTAATATCAATATGATAAGATCAAAGACCATTTTATTAAGATCAATTTTAATCTGATAGATCAAATACAAAAATACATAAGAAAGATATGAATCACTAGACTCAAAAAAGAAATGAACTAGAGTAATAAGATCCTAGAGTTTGGTTGCCACTAGCAAGCTAGATAAGATCATAAGTTTTTAGAAAACCTAAATTAAGAGTTAATATAAGATTGAAGAAATACTCTATAAGGTTTTTAATTGATCAATAATAATGATAAGTTATTAATTACAATTATAAGAAAGATTCTTATAAGTATCAAACCCTAATAATAAAATTCTAAAAGGAAATAAAATCCAAAGATAACAAAACCCTACATAATTAATACATGTATCAAAGCATATCATAAAACCACATTATTGCTAGTTTTGTTCTGAAAATTTTAGTGCGTGTAATAAGTATGATTCCAACATTGGATACATATTTAACTCTAATGTTAGTTTTCTTTTATTTCTCCAATATATAAACTTAGGAAACATTAGCATCTGAAACTAATATGAATCTATTCCCAGTTACTTTTCTCATCCTTTAAAGAATCAATGAATACCAATTTCAATTGTCTTCTCAATCTAATGCTAACATGTTTTGTAACCGTAATCTTCAACTTGCTCCTTCATTTAGATCAACATTATAGGCCTAATTTCAACCTATTGAAGTAGTAAAATTTTGCTCTTTATATGTAGATTGATCGGGTGTTTGTTGTGTATTAATAATCCGCAAGCGAATGGCTCATTAGCATAGTACCTAAGGTGTTGATTCCTCTAGGAGGGATAATCTAATCCTAAAATCTAAGGCCAGAACAATTCACAAAAAATCAAAATATAATGAAACTATAATGATAAGTCAATTCAATCAATTAAATCAAATTAAGAATCAATCACGAAAATATTAATAATTCAACTATTGCAACACACACCCAAGAATCAATTTAAGGGAATTATCAATTGAGAGAAAGGGAATTTTACCTCTCCTTAATGCTAACCTAACTGATTATGAATTATCAAATTTTTGGTTCTAGACAATCCTAAGGTTGATTACTCTCTCTCAAGTTATAACCATTAACCCTAAATTATAAACCCTAATCAGATTATGGAAGTTGCAATCTCTCAATTAACAACCTATCCAAAACCCTAATTAGTTTTGAAGTTGTCTAATAAACTATCAAAAACCTATATAAGATCTCTCTTTGCATAATTTACTGATTTGATTTAATACTTGTTCTATTAAATCACCTAACTCTCGTTAACCCAATTTAATTATTTTTCATTCCATTCACCCTCTTAGTTTATTATCAAATTATGCACTTGTAGAATTAAACCACAACAAATCCAATAAACACATAAACATTCAAATTTTATTAAGTCAAAGATAAAAGTCCGAAGGTGAGTTTAGAACATCTCAACATTCAAAAATCTTATGGTCAAACTGTTATTCCCAATTTTATATGATAATAAAAATGGAAAATAAACAAGAAATACGATCTAAATAGATGATGGGAGGTAACGACGTCGAGAAACTCCTGATCCAGGAAGCACATTGAGTTAACTTTTTCTCCACTTCTCTCTTCCTTCTTCTCTTTCTTAATCTCTCGATGAATTTTCTCTAGGGTTTCTTCAAGGTGCCTGATGACAAAAGCCCTTTCTCCTCTTTGTCTTGTTCTTTAAATATCTTTTATGATTTGAGCAACCCTAAGGTTTTTTCAAGGTCCGAAAGGTCTAAAATATCCCTTGAAACTTAATGTTTTTTAGTGATTGTGCGTCTTCCCGACTTAGACCACAATCGTGGGCCACATCTTAGCCTTCTATCATGATTGTGGCATGCAGGCCACTATCGTCGGCCATCTCTTGGGCTTCTGTCACGATCATGGCTTGTGGCTCATGATCATGGGCCCACATTGGTGCGTCTGTCATAATCATAGGCCATTATTTCAGCCTGAATGTCTCTAAAACTTCTCTATTCTTCGATGTTGACCCTGAAACACTAACAAAAACATCAAGGTACCTCAAAAACATAATATTTAAGCTTAAAGACTTGTACTAACTCATAAAAACAATTAGACACAAATAATTAACAAACTAACACAATTCTAACCTAAACACATACTAAACGATTGAATTAACAATTAAATACATATAAAAATAAGCTCTAAAACATGATTCAATTTACACTTCTCAACATCCCCACACTTAAATGTTTGCTTGTCATCAAGCAAAGAAAACAACAAACAGACAAAAATCACAAAGCACACAATACAATAATGAGATAATGGGTTCAACTTCATGAAATAAATTTAATTTTAAACACAATCATTTAAGATATTTCAAATGATTAACATCCAATTTTTGCATTTAGAGGCTCTGGACTAAACATACATATTAATAAAAACACAAATGTCAAGTTACTCACCCTTTTTAATTGTACACATACATTAATAATTCTTTGGTCATTCAAACTCTGTAGCTATTCTTAAGTACATTTTCATGAAAAGTCAATCTATTTACAAGTTCGATAAGTTTTAATAGAAAACTTTTTTAAAAATATTTTGTAGATATAGACCTGGTCTTTTACTCAGAGGCAAACATTGGTGATCAATATCGATCTAGTTACTCGACTGAGTCATGTTTTTATTAAGCTATTTGGTTGAAACGTCATTATATCCTTTTTGACGTGGAGGCACACATTTGTGATGTGTGTCAATCCGGTTACTCAACTACATAATGTTCTTAACTGGCTATTAGCTCTATTCATAACTTAAAGGCCAGTAAAATAGTTATTTATTTAAAATTAATCAACGCTTTTTATTATTATTTCCTACCTTGTTGCTTTAGCTACTCATTTTTATGGAAAAAATACTAACAAAGCTACTTTAGTCGAAAGACCTAAAATTATGAGTGAATGTGACCATTTAGAGGGTGACAAACTCACGCTAAATCCTAATTAAATTGTATATTTAGCCAAAAACCCAATTCACTAATTTTGCAAGCTAATGACTCTTCACAACTTAATAGATTATGTTCAAAATTAAACTAATTTCAATCTATCTAAGCCATTGACACATTTACACAATTCACAAAATACAACCTAACAAACTATCATACAATATGCAAAATTCACATTCAAAGCAAAACACATAACCCCACACTTGAACAATACATTATCCTAAATGTGAGGAGGTAAACAAACACGCATGGCAAGAAGAAAAATACATTAAAGTAAAAACAAGAATAAAGTAATGACTAAATTTAAAAAGAAAAGGGTTAGAAACAAAGCCTCATGATGATGGAGGCAGGGATGGTATCAGAGGTGGCAGTTGGACACCTTGAGCCTGTTGTCTTATCTTGGAATTGCTTAAAGAGAGAGAGAGAAATCGTGATCCCAGATCAATTCAAATTACTAAAGTTTTATTAAAAGTTCAAAACAACTCTAACTAAATCTAACAATTTCAATAGAACTACTAAACATGTTAATTTATAGTCATTAGCTTGACCTTACATCCATGGAGGTGTCTTAATTGCTCGAACAGAAGGAAATCACTTTCATGTTCTTAAGAATTGCTCCTCTGAGATGTAGCTTGCAACGATGCTTGTTGATTATAAAAGTTTCCTTATTAACATTTTCTAGTTTGAGGGCTCCATGATTGAAAACTTGAATGATTGTAAAAGATCCACTCCATCAAGATTTTAACTTCCCTGGAAATAGCTTCAACGTTGAATTATATAGCAGAACTGCATCTCCTACTTTAAATTCCTTTTGTTTAAGCCAAGAATGGTGCCATTTATTTACCTTTTCCTTATAGATTTTTGCGTTTTCATATGCATTATAACGAAACTCCTAAAGTTTTTCCAGTTGCAAAATTCACTTTTTGCTTGCTTACTTCCAATCAAAATTTAAAGATTTTATCGCCCAGTATGCCTAATGTTCTAGTTTGACTAGCAAATGACAAGCTTTTCCATACACGAGCCTATAAGGAGTTGTTAAGTAGGTGTTTTTAAAGCATTTTTATGAGCCCATAAGGCATCATCTAGATTTATTGCCCAATCCTTCTTGGAGTTGCTCACCGTCTTTTCAAAAATTCGTTTCAGTTCTTGGTTGACAACTTCCACTTGGCCACTAGTCTGCAGATGATAAGGTGTAGCAATATATTGGTGCACATATTGGTGCACCCCATATCTTTTTAAGAGGGCATCAAAAGATCTATGGGACAAATGTGTGCCTCCTTCACTTATTATCATACATGGCACTCCAAACCGATTGAATAACCATTTGATGAACTTTTTCACTGCCTTTCCATCATTGGTTATAAATGCTACTGCATTATCCCAACGTTAAACATAATCCACCCCCACTATAATGTACATATTTCCCATTAAAGATGGGAAAGGAGACATAAAGTTGATGCCCCATACATCGAACACTTCCATTTCTAAAATGTTGGAAAAAAGGCATCTCATTTCTTTTGGAGATGTTACCTATTCTCTGGTGCCGATCACATTGTGCTACAAAAGTTTAAGCTTCTTTAAACAATTGTGGCCAATAAAATCCACTCTCGAGCATCTGAGTTGCTGTTTTGTTAGCTCCATAATGTCCAACATATTGACCTTCATGACATTGCTTCAAGATGTCCAACATTTCCTCCTTTGGAGCACATCGTCGCATTAACCCATCGGTGTATGCTCTATATAAAATTGCCTCGTCCCATAGATATTGGTTACAATCATGTAGGAATCTTTTCCTTTGTTGGTAAGATAGATCAAAAGGAAGTTTACCACTAGCAACATAACTCGCGATATCGGCGAACCATGATGTAGCCAAACTCTCGAGTAGCATCAGGGTTTCATCAGGGAAATTTTCATTAATATCATCGCTTAGCTTACATCCCTATCCTTCCAGTTTGGATATAAGTGGTGTGCAACCACATTTTTTGCTCCCTTTTTATCTCACTTTTATATTAAATTCTTATAAAAGTAACACCCATTAAATGAGCCTTGGTTTTGCATCCTTTTTGTTGAAAAGGTATTTTAACGTTGCATGATTGGTGAATATGATTACCTTTGAACCCAAAAGGTATTGTCAAAATTTATCACATGCATATACTACTATGAGTAATTCCTTCTTTTTGGTGGTGTAATTAAGTTAGGTCCTGCAAGGGTCTTACTGGCATAATAGATCACATATAACCTTTTATCTTTCCTTTGGCCCAATATATAACCTATATCTTGGTCGCTTGCATCGTACATAACCTTAAATGGAAGGGTCTAGTGCGGTAGTGATAGAATTTGTGCGAATATTAATGCTCTTTTAGTTTATTGAAGGCAGACATACACTTGTCATCAAACAAAAAAGGTATATCCTTAACTAACAAGTTTGTCAAAGGTCTTGCAATTTACAATAAGTCTTTGATAAATTGACGGTAAAATCCTGCTTGACCTAGAAATCTTCGCACACCTTTTACATTACTTGGCAGTGGAAGTTTCTCTATAAATTTTGTTTTTGCTCTATTGACTTCAAATCTTTGATGTGAGATTTTATGTCGTAGCAATATCCCCTCTTGCATCATAAAATAGCATTTCTCCCAATTCAGCACTAAGTGTGATTCTTCATATATTTAAAGATCATTGTCCAAATTGGTTAAACACATTTTGAAAGATTCTCCAAAAATTGAAAAATCATCTATAAACACCTCCGTTATATCTTCTATCATATTGGTGAAGATAGACATCATACATCTTTGAAATGTGGCTGGGGCATTGTATAATCCGAAAGGCATCTATCTGTACGTGAAAGTAACATAAGGGTAGGTGAATGTGGTCTTTTCTTGATCATCAGGGTATAAGAAAAACTGATAGTATCATGAATATCCATCTAAGAAGTAATAAAATGAATGACCAACCACCCTTTCTATCATCCAGTCTATGAACGGGAGAGATAAACGATCTTTCTTAGTCACTGATTTGAGTTTACAATAGTCTATGCACTCTTCATCCTATGATCATTCTTGTTGAAATTACTTCTCCACTCTCACCTTTTATTACTGTCATTCCACCCTTTTTAAGTACACATTATACTGAATTGACACCTTTATTATCGGAAATGAGATAAATTATCCCTGTATCTAAGAGTTTGATTATTTCTTTCTTCACCACCTCCTTTATGTTAGGGTCAACCTTCATTGCTGCTCTCTCACCATTCTACATCCTTCCTTGAGGTTTATTCAGTGCATGCAAATAATTGGGCTTATACCTAGAATATTAGAAATCTGCCATTTGATGGATTTCATTCGCTTTCTCACAATTATTACCACCTCACTTTCTTATTTCTCATTCAATTTACTTGAGATGATTATAAGTAACATTTGAAGCTCCCCTAGACAGGTATATCTGAGATATGCAGGTAAAGGTTTAACCTCTAATGTAGGTGGTTTTTCTGTGGATGGTGGTATTGGTGCTTCAATTCAGACTAATTTATCTTGATGCATTTGAATATCTAACTCCTCCATCTCATCATCTCCTTTAGACTCAAGTTTCTCATATCCACTAATTGTCTTTATTACCACTGACTGTACTTCAGTGATGCAACTCTCAACTTGTTCTTTCAACTTTTGATCCATAATTTCAACCTTCATGCACACGCTGCTTGTTTTTGGTTTCTTTAAAGCCTTATTCATATTAAATTTGATACGATATTTGCCTATTCGAAGTGTCAATTTCCCTTTGTGAACATCAATTATGGCTTTTCCTGTATTCATAAATGGTCAATCAAGGATCAATGGACAGTTTTTATCTTCTTCAAAATTGAGAACCACAAAATCTACAGGAATAATGAACTTGTACACTTACATCAAAATCTCTTCCACTATTCCCAACAGTCTTTTAATAGATTGTTTAGCCAACTGAATCATCATTGATGTTGGCTTCACCTAACCCAGCCCCAACTTCTTAAATATTGACAAAAGTATAAGATTGATACTTGCTCCCAAGTCGAATAAGCATTTTGTGAATTCATATTCACCAACCACACAGGGTATTGTGAAACTCCCTGGAACCTTCAATTTAGATGGAATCTGGTTGGTGACTATAGAGCTGTAGGACCTAGTTAGATCTACCGTCTCATTATCTTCCCAAGTATGCTTCTTTGATAGTATGTCCTTCAAAATTTTCCTATATTTAGGCATATGTTCCAAAGCCTATACAAATGAGAGATTTATCTATAATGACTTTAATTTCTCAACAAATTTTGCAAATTTTGCATCCAGCTTCTTCTTTTGTAATCGTTGAGGAAAAGGAATCATTGGTGGATATGGTCGAGGAGCGACATAAGGAGGGTATTTACTCATATTCACTTCTTTCTCCTTTTCTTGATCTTTCTCAATAGGGGGAACAAGATCCTCTATTGTCCTTGTGGATGGTTCACGTTCCTTCCCACTCTGAACTATAATAGCCTTTAATTGTTTCCTCAATTTTTTTCCCGAAGTGCTAGGAAGGATTCCCATATTCCTCGTAGGGAAAGTGTTTTATAATTGGCTTACTTAAACCTTTAGATTATGGATTGAAGAGGAATAGGTCTTTATTACTTGTTCAAATCTGACTTCCAGACTCTTTTATGCATCGTCTAGGGTTCCAAGTTTGTCTAAAATCCTATCCAACTTGGATTCCATTGAGCTTGGTTTATCTTGTTGGAAGCCTGGTTGTTCTTGAGGTCTAAACTGTCCTCTAGTATTGTTTTTCTATGAGAAGTTAGGGTGATTCTTCCACCCGGGATTGTATGTTTTAGAGTAGGGATTATTTCCCCCTCCTCGTCCATACTAAGCTCCCATATAATTAACTTGGTTTGAATTACTTTCCTTCATCAAGAAACAGTCCACCGTATCATAGTCCGTTTGTCTACAGAGTTCACACTTTTGTTACACGGCTTTTACTGAAACTGAGGACGAAGCCTTCATATTCTTGAGTTGTCAAGTTAAGTTATCAACTTTTTCTTGCATCTCCATCATTTGATCAACAGCTACAATTCCTTTTTGTTTGTTCTTAGAAAGTACTAGGTTGTCTACTCTGCTCATTCGTCCATAAGAAGCTATTATTTTCCATCTCCTCTATCAACTCTTCTGCTTCATCTACTATCTTTCTCATCAGTGATCCTCTTAAAGCTGTGTCAATCGTACCTCTCATATGTGGGTTTACTTCATTATAAAATGTTTACAACAAGAATTCCTTAGGTAAGTTATGGTGTGGGCATTTTTATTAAAAATCCTTTTATCTTTCCCACGCTTCATAGATCAATTCCCTATCACTTTGTTGGAAGTTGGTAATCTCCTTGATAATCTTCGTGGTCTTAATAAAGGGAAAATACTTGTCTAAAAAGGCACGAACTAGTTGATCCTAAGTTTTTGACATTAGCTGGGTTGAGAGAATGATACCGAGCCTTTGCTCTATCTCTTAAGGTAAAGCGAAGAGCCTAATTCTTACCGCATCCTCCAACATATGATGGTACCAAAAGGTATCACAGATTTCAAGGAAATTCACTATATGTCTGTTGGGATCTTCATTCGTTAGTCTATAGAATTGCATGTTCTGTTGAAGCATGTTTAGGAGGGATGGTTTAATTTCAAAAGAGACTGCTTGTACGGGTGGCCTAACTACTACTTAGTTAGCCGCATTGAACCCTAGTCTCATGAAATCTATAAAGGTCCTTTGTTGACGTCCTTAGTTCCCTCCGTAGTTCAAATCTTGCTGAAATTCCTCGGCCATTATTGCTTTTGTGATTTCTTCTTATTCTTCACGTCGAGCTTTCCTAATTGATTATTCTAATCAATTCATATTTAATTCTAACATTTCAACTGCATGACTTGAACTTCTCGTGACTCTTTTGTGCATGCAAGAGCACAGATTCAAAAATAGAAAGAAAGAAAGTAAAAAATAAAAACTAACTAACACCTCAAATTAAAGAATTAAACTAATCGCCTCCCTAGCAACAGCGCAAAAAACTTAATCGGGTGCTTGATGTGAGTAAGTTTTAATAATACCCTTGATAATCTACAAGCACACGGTTCATTTGTGTAGTACCTAAGGTGTCGATCCCACGAGAAAAGATAATCTAATCCTAAAATCTAAGGCCAGAACAATAAAAATTCAAATTGTAATGAAACTAAAATGATAATTTAATTCAATCAATCAAATCAAATTAAAAATTAATCACAGAAATATTAATAATTCAACAATTGCAACACACACCCAAGAATTAACCTAAGGGAATTGCCAATTGAGAGAAAGGGAATTTTCCCTCTCTTTAATGCTAACTTAACTGATTATGAATTACTGGATTATTGGTTTTAGACGATCCTAAGGTTGATTACTCTCTCTCGAGTTACAACTATTAACCCTAAATTATAAACCCTAATCAAATTATGTAAGTTGTAATCTCTTAGTTAACAACCTATCCAAAGCCCTAATTAGTTCTTAAGTTGTCTAATAAATTATCGAAAACCTATGCAAGATATCTCTTCGCACAATTTACTGATTTCATTTAATTCTTATTATATTAAAATACCTAACTCTCATTATCCCAATTTAATTATTTTTCATTGGATTCACCCTCTCAGTTTATTATCGAATTATGCACTTGTAAAATTAAACCACAACAAATCCAATAAACACATAAACATTCAGATTTCATTAATTCAAAGATAAAACTCTGAAGGTGAGTTTATAACATCTCAACATTCAAAAATCCTATGGTCAAACTGTTATTCCCAAATCTATACAATAATAAAAATGAAAATTAAACAAAAAATACGATCTGAATGGATGATGGAAGGCAACGACATCGAGAAACTCCTAATTTAGGAAGTACGTCAAGTCAGCTTCTTCTTCACTTCTCTCTTCCTTCTTCTCTTTATGTATCTCTCGATTAATTCTCTCTAGGTTTTCTTCAAAAGGATTAATATCAAAAGCTCGTTCTCCTCTTTGTCTTGTTCTTTAAATATCTTTTGTGTTCTGAGGAACCCTAGGTTTTTTTAGGGTCTGAAAGGTCCAAAAAATCCTCTAAACTTAACATTTTTTAGTGTTTGCACATCTGCTCAACACTGGCCATGATCGTAGGCCACATCCAAGCCTTCTGTCATGATTGTGGCATGTAGGACACAATCATGGGCCATACACTAAGCCTTTGTTATGATCATGCTATATGGGCCACGTTCGTGGGCCAACTCTAGTGCTTCTGTCACGATTGTGGTCTGTTGTGTCACGATCATGGGTCATTATTTTGGCCCGAATGTCTCTAAAACTTTTCCGTTCTTCGATGTTGACCTTGAAACACTAAGAAACACATCAAGATACCTTAAAAACATAATATTTAAGCTCGAAGACTTGTACTAACTCACAAAAACACCTAAACATAAATAATTAACAAACTAACACAATTCTAACCTAAACATATACTAAACGATTGAATTAATAATTAAATACATATAAAACTAAGCCCTAAAACATGATGCAATTTACACTTATCATAGATCTACCATTAAGTCTTTTAGGACTTCTTTGTCCTTCCTTTCCCTACTTCATATTAATGGCCCTCCAATATTCTTTAATAGATCCCTGCCAACTTTTAGTGCTTAAGTAGTAGATGTTTGATTCATATCATCTTCCCTCTACTTAAAAGGATTTTTTCTCCAAATCAGCATCTTTCTTTACAAAATTAAAAGGAGATAAATTAGTATCGTTAAAGGTATTTTGAATATCATACTCACTTGGAAAATTGATCTTGTAAATGTTGTTCACTTTTTTTATACTTGAAACGGTTCATCTCCTCTTGATTGTAACTTAGATTTTCATTTACTTAAAAATCTTTCCTTTCAAAAGTGTACCTAAACCCAATCTCCAAGTTCAATATCAATTCCTTCCTCCCCTTATTAGTTTGGTTAATAGATTGTTAAAACTTTCTCTTAATGTTCAACCTTGCTTTCTCATCAAGTTTTCTCACCAATTCAGCTTTCTTTTTAATGTCCAAGTTGTCTTTTTCACTAAAAAGAATAGGCATAAGATCTAAAGTTAATTTTCACCCAATGTAAATCATATACTCATTTTCACTATCTAAGTCAAAGGTACAACAATCTTGCTATAGTCTTTAACAAATCACTTATAGGAAACTAGTCAATGCATAACATCATTAATAGTTTATATGTTAGCCACTCTTTAATAGCTTTTACTTTCTCCTTATCTACCTCTATATCCTTGCTAATCACTACATAACTAAGTAATATCACTAGTTTTGTACAAAAGTATAGTTCTTCAAATTTTTTGCAACTTTATCTAAACATATGCAAGACCATTCCTAAATGCTCAATCTACTTATCCAATGTCTTATTATAAATAAGAATATCATTAAAGTATAAAACTACCAATTTGCTTAAGAATTTATATAAAACATGGTTCATTAACTCCATAAAAGTGATAGGGGCATTAGTCAAATCAAAAGGCATTACTAACCACTTATACAATCTATGTTTAATTTTAAATTTAGTTTTACATTCATCTCCTTCTCTAATCCTAATTTGATAATACCCAGATTTTAAATCAATTTTCAAGAATAAATAGTCACCAAATAACTTATCAAGCATATTATTTAGCCTAGGAATAAGGTGTTAATGCTTTACATTAGTATTGTTGAAGGCATGATAATTCAAACACCTTCTCCATATTTTATCCTTGTTCAATACTTGTGCGACAAGAACAACATAATGGCTCAAGCTTTTTATCATATAACCTTTCTTTAATAGTTCATCCACTTGCTTTTGTATCTTTTTTTCTTCTTGAGATTTATTTGATGAACTTGTCAATTTGAAATTTGAGCACCTAAAATGAAATTAATTTAATACTTAATTGCTCTCATAAGTGGTAATCTACTTAGAATATCCTCTTGAAAGAGATCCTCATATTCTTGTAAAAGATATACAACACCACTAAACAAAGTAGCATTACGTCATCATCATAAGAAATAAAAGATTCTTGTTAATAAGAAAAAGTGTCTAACCCTTAGTCAAGAATGCATCTTTCATATCTCCTACTTTCATTACCAAGCTCACACCTTTCTCCTTATAATTATCTCTTATTTTTCATTTCCCCTTTCCTCTCAGTCTCTCTTACTCACTTTTATAAATCTTGCATTGATCTTTATAAAATTGTTTTAATGATAATGGAGTAAGCGTAATCAATTACCTTTTATGGTCAAGGTAATTAGTTTTCCATTTATGATAAAAGAATGTTTATTTTTGTACTTATCATGTATAACTATTCTATTAGTTTGCTATGAACACCTTTAAAAGAATGTATCTTGCTTCCAAAGGGACTGGATAACACAACACCTCATCTTTAAACCCCTCAAGTAAGAAAGAAACCATCACTTATTTTTGTTATCATAACCCCAAAAAGGTTGTATGGTTTAGGGTATTTCATAGTTA
The DNA here is from genome assembly GCA_025504915.1 of Erythroxylum reticulatum. Lineage (NCBI taxonomy): Eukaryota > Viridiplantae > Streptophyta > Magnoliopsida > Malpighiales > Erythroxylaceae > Erythroxylum > Erythroxylum reticulatum. The sequence continues at coordinate 6,873 of JANSVA010412826.1, read as the reverse complement.
GCAACCTTAACTTTTTCACTAACTCCACACTAGATGCAATGGCATAACTCCACTTATATATGATCATACTACAAATTTGATCCCTAATGGCACATCCAATATAGAAATTATTCTCTTGTTGCTCATTCTCCTTATCTTTTTAGGCTTGCATGCTTAATACCCTCCTAAAGACTAGCATACTTCCCTTTTCGAGCCTCTTAATGCACTCACCATTACTAGTATCTTCCAAGTTAAACATATCATCATCCTACACCTCCTCTACACTCTCAAATATATACTCTCAATCCTCCATCATCGTTATTGTAACATCCCATTCCTATACTAAGGGTTGGAGCTCTAGATTTCGGTTATGGAGAAAATAGCAATGAGAGATTAGAAGAAAATGCATTTCATGCTCATTTATAATGTTAGCACTCATAAATGTGAATTTGAATTTTTGCACACATCAAAAATGAGTGTAAAACTTCACTATTACAAATCAAAAGTAGAGTATAATACTGGCAAGATGAGGGAGTGCGATTCTGGCAAGAGAGCTTTCCTAACGTTGGAGATTTAGGCGCGATCACTCCTCCAGCTATGGCTTCGACTTCTTCTTCACCAGTTCTCCCTCGTTCCCCCTATCCCCATTACCTTCTCCACCTATTGTTCCTAAATTCCTTAACCAGAAACTCTCCACTAGAACCCTAATCCCTAACTAAAACACTGACCCTAACACACCTATCCCATCCTCATCTCCTTGTCCTCTCTAGAAATCAACCCCCCCTTTAGGCCCTTCTCTTTCACAATCCAAAGGTACCCATTTCCCCACTAAATTCGTTCCCCCACATCCATTCCAGACCCCCCTTCACCTGGCATCGATCATATCCTGGAAGGTCGTTGTGGAGGCAGGTAGTGGGGCTTCTTCTGAGGCACTAGAGCTCACTTTTTACCCTCCAGAAGTTAGGGAGAACCAGGTCTTTGTTTTTCCTCCCTCGGAGCTCGCGCAGAAAGGGGCTTCAAAGTTTCAAACCATGCTGATAAGGTTCTTTCCAGGGAAGAAGTTAGCTTACCCAGTGGTGCAACGAGCCCTGGCAAGATCATGGGCAGAATTTGTGCTACAGGAGATATTAATTACCAGCTTTAACAACTTTCTTTTTCGATTTGATTCTGAGCAGGGTATGAAATCTATGCTTGAAAGAGGACTGTGGCACATTCAAGGTAAGCCTTTATTTCTACGGCAGTGGAGCTTAAATGGTGGCAAATTGGAAGAGATTCATAAGACCCCGGTGTGGGCACGATTCTACAATATCCTAGTTGAATACTAGAATACTGAAGGCTTGGGCAAGATAGCCAGTGCAGTGGGGCTTCCTATGCTAATGGATACTCCAACAGTATGAATGATCAGGATCAACTATGCTCGATTGTGTGTGGAACTGGAGCTGACAAAGTAATGGCCATCTACGTTCCAATTGGCTATGTATGGTGAGGCTGGGCAACTCTTCTTTAGGGAAGTCACAATCGAGTATGAATGGAAGCCATATGTGAGAGAGCAGAGGAAGGTTTGGGTTCCTATAGGGAAAACTTTTGCTACTGGTTTCCACCAAGATCTGGAGAAAAATAGGGAACCGGGGCCACATTTTACCCCTGAGCATCCAACAGAGTGTCCCAAGCAAAGTCCAGAAACTGCCCCTACTCTGGTGAGCTCTATGGAATTATCCAAGGTGGTAGGCCCACTCCAGCAGGACATCACTGAGGAAAAGAAAGCAACAGCTGATACGAAGGCTAGTATAGCAACGAATTCTTCAACATGTCACCTACCCCTCCATCCACCAGAAGAACTCAATGGCAACAGCGGGGAGTCTACTACCCTGGCAGAAAATCAAAAAGGTTTACCTCTGTCTCCTATTTCTGAATTGAGACCTTCTAGTCCAGGGACTGTGGGAGGTGCAGAGGGGGATGTCTCAGTTAGGCAGACTAGGAAAGCTAGGAAAAAGCAGAAATAGCAGATTACGGCTTAGCTGGTTGCTGGATATGGATTTTATGTTTTGGAATTTAAGGGGTCTTAATCACCCCAATAAATAGTATGTTATTCGTGCTTGGCTTAAAAAATACTCTACTTCTTTTATTTGTTTAGTTGAATCTAGGATTAGGTCTTCAGTCTATTTGAATACAGTCTGCAATTCCTTGTTTCCTAGATAGGATAGCTTTAGCAACTTATCTCACTTGTCTAATGCTAGGATTGTGATTGCTTGGAATCTAGAAATTCTTTGTGTTCTATCCTTAGCTATGCTGATCAGTTTGTCCATGTGGAATTACACCCTAGACATTGTACGAATACCTTCCTAGTTTCTTGTGTTTATGGAGCCAATAATCCTAACCATAAGAAGCTTCTTCGCTGTGATCTTTCCAACATCTCCTCATCTGTTGGTCAATATCCGTGGATGCTTGTAAGGGAATTCAATGCGATTCTCTATCCTTAAGAAGCTGACCCTGCTAGTGCCTCTGTCTTAAGTAGTCAAAGAGATTTTAGGCAGTTTGTAGGGGATAATAGATTATTCGACTTAAACTCCAGTGGTCCTACGTTTACTTGGTCCAATAAACATTTAGGAGATTCCTTCACAGCTCGAAAGCTAGATAGGACTCTTATCAACTTTTCTTAGAGAATTAGGTTCCCAACTTCTCATTGTGTTATCCATAACCCTCATATTTCATATTATTCTCCTTTAGTGGTGAAGTCGATTGGGACCCAGAAAAAGCATCCTTCCCCTTTTGGATTCTTCAACTTCTTAACTGCTCATCCCAATTTCCTGCGAACTGTTGAGGAAGCTTAGACCTCCCTTGTTTTAGGTACTCCATTATTTAGGGTAGTGACTAAACTGAAGATAGTTGAGCAAGCTCTCAAACTTATGAACTCTGGTTAGATTGGGGATATCAATGCTAGAGTCGAGGCTTGTCATTCTAATCTGAACCACATACAGGACCAACTGAAGTTATCACCTGGATCTACCCTTCTGCTAACTAAGGAGACCAAGGCCGTTAAAGAGCTTTATAGATCTCTCGAGGATCAGAAATCATTTTATAGACAAACCTCTAGGATGAAATGGTTTAGAGAAGGAGACCGGCATACTAAATTCTTTCATAATTCTCTCCTTCCCAACAGAAGCAGAAATTCCATATATTCTCTTGATGTGGGAAATGTCAATAGGGTTGTGGGGCTTCCTGATATTCAGGTTCAATTTCTAGATTACTTCAAAGGCTCTATTAGGGCTGTTAAGAATCTTCACCCCTTTAAGGAGTTTGTAGCTCATCTTTTTCCTAATCCCCTAGGGGATATTCCTTCTAATGCTGTTATTGCTGAAGTTTCACCTCAAGAAATCCGAGAGGCTTTTCACTCTATTAATCCCAATAAGGCCTCTGGTCCTGACAGCTTTAACGGATACTTCTACAAACAGGCCTGGCCTATTATCGGGGAAGAAGTTACTGGAGCTATTCAAAAAAAAATTCTCCATGGCAAACTCCTTAAAGAGCTCAACTCCACATTCATATCCCTTATTCCCAAAACTGCTAACCCCTCTACTATCCAAGACTTTAGGCCCATCTCTTGTTGCAACATGATCTATATGGTAATTGCTAAAATTTTATCAAATAGACTTAGCCAAATTCTGCCTCTCATAGTTAGCCCTAATTAAATTGCCTTTATTAAGAGTCACCGAATAGGGGACATCATACTTTTAGCATAAAAGATCTTCAAGAACTATCATATTTCCAATTCTCACAAGAGGCTTGCTTTCAAAGTGGATCTCCAAAAGGCCTATGACTCTATTCATTGGGATTTTCTTCTCAATACTCTTGAAGTAGTAGGCCTACCGATGAGGTTCATTGAGTGGGTCAAAGAATGTATCACCACCCCCTTCTTATTCCATTTTGGTTAATAGGTCACCTACTTAATTTTTCAAAGGTAAACCTAGATTAAGACAGGGTGATCTGTTATTGCCTTTCCTCTTCATTATCTGTATGGAAGTTTTCTCTAGGACTTTGAGAGTCAATACAGAAATTCTCCTCAGTTTAAATACCGTTGGAGATGTCAAGGTCTTAATATTAATCATTTACTTTTTTTAGATGATCTCTTAATGTTCTGTAATAAGGACTTGTTTTCAGCTCAGCTTTTGCTTGATTCCTTGTGTACATTCTCTATGTTCTATGGCATGAACATGAATACATCTAAAAGTCAGTTTTTCTTATCCCCGAACGTTAGTTATCTGTGCTATAGGATGAAACTAGTGTCTGGTCTTCAGCAAGGATATCTCCTTATTTGGTATCTAGGGGTCCCTCTTATTACAAGTCATCTTTCTAGGAGGGATTGTGCTTCTCTTATAGCCATAATTGATAATAGGATCAATCAATTGACCCATAAAATCCTTTCTTATGTGGGTAGCCTTCAATTGGTTATTTCTATTCTCTCATCTTTCCATGTCTACCGGTCCTCTCATTTTATTCTTCCCTCTTCCATCCTGAAGGACATAGAGGCTAAGCTTAGGAATTTTTATGGGCAAGTAAGGTAGTTTCTAATATTCAGGCTAAGGTTAAATGGAGTGATATTTGTCGACCTATAGGGGAGGGGGGCTTAGGTGTTAAACATTTGACTACATGGAATCATGTTCTGTTGGGAAAACAGATTTGGAATTTGTTTGAAGATAGGGAAGCTTTATGAGTAAAGTGGGTCAATACAATCATTTTGCGCAGGAAAAATTTTTGGAGTGCTCAACCTACTTATAATAGTTCTTGGAGTTGGAGAAAGATCTTAACAGTTAGGGATAAGCTGTGTCATCAATATAGATTTAGGATTAGAAACGTTGTATCTACTCTTTTCTAACAGGACCCTTGGCATCCGCGAGGTATTCTGAGGACCTTGTCTACATCGAGAGCGATTAATGGTTCGGAGCATCCACTCACAGCACGAGTTTCTGACGTTATAATCAATGACAATTGGAGATTGTGTGAGGTTTCCATGGACCTCATCAGGCATCTTAATCCACCAGGGTATTTCCCTAATAGCTCCTTACCAGACTGCCTGGAATGGTTAGCTAGCCCCAACAAACGATATACCAATGTTTCAGTTTATCAATTATTACATCCCCCCTTACCGGATGTTCCTTGGCATAAGCTAGTATGGTCTAAATATAGTAAACCTAGGTGTTCCTTTACCTTATGGCTTGCCTTCTGGCAAAAGTTGCAAACAAGGGACAAACTTTCCAACCTTTATACACCTAACCACTATTCTTTGTGCCTCTCAGCTAAAGAATCCATAGACCACTTATTCTTTGAATGCACATTCTTTAAAACAATTTGGGACCATTGCCTCATCTATTTCAACCTGCCCACCCTTAATCAGCCTAACCTTTCAGCTATCCTCTCTTGGTATAGAACTATTTCCTATACTAGGTTCTCAGTCATAATCCACTACCCTTTTCTTCTTTCCACCACTGTTTACCATATATGGACTAAACATAATGCCAGAACTTTCAACAATGAAGCCAAGGCTGTGGAGAGATTGTATCTCGGAGTAATCTCCCAAGTTAGGGAACTTCTCAGCGTATACACAGAAAGGAGGTAATTATTTAGTTTGGTTCTTAACTAACTTTTGCAGGTTGATTTCTCAGAACTTTCTAGGTTTACAACAAGTGAGGTTCTCTTCGGATAGGCCATGTCTTGCCATGCCTACATTCGGTGGCGCAACACTGTCATTTCCTCGAGGCAGCTTTCTTTGTAGACGTTCAGCTGATTTTGGGTTAAGGTAGTTCACGAGCGGATTTCCCTTCAGTATCTATTTGGTCTGCTCTACTGGGATTGAGAATTAGTTAGTTAAGGTTTCTCATTTGGATTGCAGCTTCTTTGGTACTATTAGGTTCAGTATAAGTGTTTCTATTGTTGAGTGGTCGTAGGCTTGCTCCATCCTTAGTTATAGATATCCCTAAGTGTTTTTATATTGGAGTGTACTGTGGCTAGTTGCTATGTATTAGCTAGTTGTGCCTTCCGTGGCACTTGGGTGTGAACTTTTTTGTACATATCTTTGTTTCATTTATTAATTTTCTGACATATAAAAAATGACTATACACGCATTCATTAATAATTTTTGGGTATAATTGATCTATAAATGTGATTATAATTGGAATTGTGACTTATTTGTATTAAAATTTGATTTTTGAGATTATAAGCATTGATTTAGAATTTTTGGGATTTTTGGAGAAATTTTTGAAAATTGTTGGATATTTTGGACTAGGAAAATTGCCAAGTGGCAAAATAATTGTTAAATGGTAGTAGAAATTATTGTCCAATGATAATGAAAATTTTGGACAAATGACTTTAGGATTTATTGACAACTATCATTGAAAATTGGGGAACAATTGGAGTAAAAATTGGAAACAAATGGACTAGTCAATAAAAGAGTCAGATGGAGACCACAAAAAGGTGACAAGTGGCATCCACTCAAGATTTTGACCTAATTAAAGACCATTTCATGGTCTTTCATTTGCCCATTCACGATACATGCTTCCCTTCTTCCTCTTCTTCAATTTTTTTTTCATTTTTCTATCCTTCACTCACGAAACTCACTCTCACCCTCACCATTTCACCTTGTTTCTTCAAGATTCATTGTCTTCTCCATCTTGTTACTAAAAGACCCAACCTATTCCTCCTTAAAAAGATGAAAATCGTATATGTTGGAGAGCTCGGGTTTCATGGTGATTGAAGAAGCTTTGGGTAAATCAAGTAAGTATAAACATCCTCTTTTCTTGATTATTTTGGATGAAGAATATTTTGTAACACCCCATTACCCTAGGGTACGCACCGGGATGCCTGTAGGTCATTCCGATACATAGCCTAAGATAAGGGAGT